>JAOTRA010000029.1:13877272-13894820 GCA_026260255.1 Pseudolaguvia tuberculata
CACACACACACACACACACACACACACACACACACACACACACACACACACACACACACACACACACACACATCATTGTAAAGCACGGAGCTACCAGTCAACGTAACCCACACCATAACATTTTAACTTTTGGCTGTAAGGGATGCAGTTCTTTTTCTGGTAGCCTTACTTTAAATATTTTTGGGTACAAATGAATCCTGATTAAAAAAAATGTCCAATTTAATGGATTTAAAGAATAAACAAAAAGTCTAATTCTATTGTGAGAAAATGACTTTTTTAACCAATATATTAAAACAAAAGAAAATGTCTTAGTCTAGGTAAATATCCTGCATTCACTCCAGAGTCTTCCTGAGGAACTCCACTAGCAGATGCTGTGGGAAACCAAAGTCCATTTGCACCATGACGTAACCCTGCATGTTGGAACCACATAAGCCATCATTCGTTGCAACTGCAACTTGTGATATTACAGTTGACCTATATTGACCTATGTAATGTTTTCCATGTAAACTGTCTTTTAACAATAAACAGGTTATTTAATTATGCACATCATATTCTATAAACAGTGTTTTAATTAGATTCAGAACATTTGCTATAAACATAAATCTGGTTGAGCAAGAAGAATTTTAATTAACTCTAATCTGGCAACCTGACTTCTAGCCAAATCAATTACTATAAGCAGTAGTTTCAGTTCTTTTTTAACTTGGTCCAATAATAATTCTCTAACAGAATATTAGGCTAGTAATCATCGTTCAAAGTTTACATTTGACATTTACAGCATTTGGCAAACGCTTGTATCCAGAGCAACTTACATTTCATCTCTTTTCTACAACTGAACAATTGGGGGCCAAGGGTCTTGCTCAAGGGCCCACAGTGAATGCTTGGTGGAGCTGGGAATTGAACCCTGGCTTTTCTGGTATTTGTGAAACATCTTAACCACTAAGCCACCGCTTCCCACTTTAACTTCATTCATTCATTCATTCATTCATTAATTCATTCATTCATTCATCTGCTTACCCACTTATTCCCTAATTCAGGGCCACTGGGGTCTGCTGGAGCCTATTCCAGCGCACATAGGGCGAGAGGCAGGGGTACACCCTGGACAGGTCGCTAATCCATCACAGGGCCACACACATTCACTCTTCTGGGTAATTTTTGGATAACAGAAACTTACATTTGTCAAATAAGACCGTTTTTATTCAAGACTCAAGATTTGGTCAGAATGCTGCAGTTTTTTAAGTTATGGTAATCAAACAAGTTCTCAACAAGAGATTAAGCACTCACATTGTAAGGCATGACTTCAGGGCTGATAATGTCAAACAGATTGAGTCCTTGTTTATCCATCAAAGCTGTAATTGCGTCCTCTAAATCTAAAATGTAAAAATGTGTCAAACATCAGATGAATTCTTTTATAAATGTACACAGAGATGCATAGACAACTCACAGGATAATACTTTGGGGATCCCTATCTTCTCAACAGCTTCCTGAAGATAATCACCTAAGAGCTTCATTATCAAGCACAATAAAAACAGATTAGAACTTTTGACACAGATGAATACATGAGAAAATATTTACAAATCATTAATAAATGTCTGTTTCTTACCTCAGAAGCACCTTGTGAAAGAGAAATGTTTGATATGGATATACTGCAAGCCACCGATATATTGAAGTCAGTAAATTGGGAATTGGGAATAAAAGAAACTGAAAGTGCAGAACTTTATTGGAAGTGACATACTTACTGCACTGGTGTAGCCCTCAGGATGACTTTCTTCTCAGCATAAGAAACTCTCACACAGACTTCAACATCCTATTAGAATACAACACAAGCATACAATAGACGTCTGTGACAAAGTAAGTGCTGAGGAATTTCTCACACACACACACACACACACACACACACACACACACACACACCACACACACGCGCGCACACACGCGCGCACACACGCGCACACACACGCGCACACACACGCGCACACACACGCGCACACACACACACACACACACACACACACACGACCTTCTTGTTGTGAGGCGATCGTGCTATTCACTACAACAACGCGCCGCCCATATATTCTCCAATTCTCCCCAATTCTCCAAATATGGAGGTCTAACAAGCTACAAACTTAATCTTTTAATTCATAAAAAAGGCAAACCTTTGCAAATTGTTATTGATATTTAATAATGATGTAATGTATTACAAAACTGACAGTTCATCAAATAGCTGATTTCAACAAACATAAGTCACCTAAGCAATCTATGGTACTAGAATAAAAACTAAATGATTTGAATGAAGCAGGAAGCTTTTCAGTCTTTTCTGCTCCTCCGCTGGCATTGTTAACTGATTAACATGTCCCTGTAATGTGAATACCATTACAAATTTTCAATCTCTTAAATAACAATATAAGTACACACGTTACAAAATGACCAGATGACCTGTGCGATCTGTTGCGCCACTACAGTGGAGAGAGAACTTAAAGTAAACAGTGCTAAACTAGTGACAGGCTCTGCTCCAATCCTTGGATTACAACAGAACTCACTTTTAATTGTCTTTAGAATTAACACAATGCAGCCATATGACAATCAGATTGTTTTCAGATCTGATGACTGACCGTTTCGAAATAAAGCACACGGTCGGCCTCCTTTGCAGAAAGAAGCTCCACTGCAGCCATCACTCTGACAGATGAGCCTTCGGGGGTTGTCCAGAAGCGAGGCACAGATGCACTCCATGCTCTTATTAACGGTTCCACCGACAATAGCCACTAACGAAGGACGTTACAAACATACACAAATGTCTGTGTGAATGTGATGTTATCATTTCATAATCAATCCAAGGAACTCTCCAAAGAGGAAGTTGGGAAATTCATTCAAAAATGACGTTAAATGAACAGCTTCAGCACGGCAGGCTTTCCACCACATTCACATACACCACTTTCCATTAAACAATCACAGTGAGTTATAGAACAGGAACTAAAGTATGCTTAGAAACATGTCTCATACCTGTCTCACTAAATAAGGTCTCTCTGTGGACAACCGAGTCTGAAACATGTCCTGAAATCATAAAATGTCAACTTTAAAGTAAATAACAGATGATCCCATCTAATAATTGTTTGTACTATGTTTAAGCGACGCTTTATGAGTTTAAGAACGGACATCAAGCTCTGATCTGGAGATATTTTTGATGAATCGTCCATCGTGGCACGCTGCTGTCATTAAAGGGTTAAGGGTATCATCAGAGAGCCAAAAGTACAGGCTACGGTTCTCTGAAATCTGCTCTGGCTTAAACACAGAGTCTTTGATCACAGAGGTGCTGCTATTATAGCTTACATGACCCTGTTGATAAAACAGAAGCAAAAAAGTAGTTATTTAACTTCTATATAACCAATATAAGAAATGTTGTGTGACCTTATTCCGGAACAGGATCTAGTGGGCTACCTTGTGGTAAGACTCGATGTAATTGGAGGTGATGACAGGAGAAGAGGTAACGCTGATGTCTACAGAAATGTTTCCATCACTTAAAAACCGCTCTGCTCATACAGAAGGAACATCTGAATGAATTACGCAGCTATTTCCAGTATTCTAATGGCTAATTCGCTTTCCCGAATCGTTACCTGCTGTGTCCTGAATAAAATCTGCCAGGATATTTGCCACCTTGTTTATTTCCTTACAGATCTGCAAGTCATACAAAAATTAATTAGCAAGGCATTTTAAATGCCCTTTTAGTGCTTCTATGTAAGAGGACATCACTTACTTGCCCTTTTACAACCAACTTTACAGTAATAGTGATGAAATCAGTGAAGACTCTTTTCAGCCAGCCAGGTCTGGAAAAAAGGCAAGCTAGTATTAAATAGGTATTACAACTAATATTAAATACTCCATACTGCACTGTTGATTTAATGTAATCAAACTCAAAGACAGTATTTTAATAGTGAAGGAAATAATAATAATTACAGGCATAATGACAAGGAGCTTTAAGAGTCGATTGGAACTCAATTTGCTCGGCTTCATTTGATTAACACAACCATAAACTGGGATTAACAAAACTTCCGGATAAGGATGGGTTTCCCTCTTGAGTCTGGTTTGTTTTAAGGCCACGGTTTGATCATTAGGGATCAAACTTACAACCTTACACTTTTCACGATTATTGGATTGTGGGTGAAGCTGTTTGCAGGGACAGTGGTGGCTTAATAGAACAGGAAAACCTGGGTTCTAGCCACGCCACTGCTGGGTCCTTGAGCAAGACCCTTAACTTTTCTGCTCCAGGGGCGCTGTACAATAGCTGACCCTGCGCTCTGACCCCCAACTTACTAAGATGGGATATGTGAAGAAAACATTTCATTATATGTTGTACTCCGTATAATCCTGTATGTGACAACAATTGAATCCCTTTCCCTTACGTTTACTGCCTGCTAGTTTGAAAATAATGGCTTTATGTTGAGCTATTTTCAGAGGACAGTAAACGTTACACAAGATGGACACTGACTAAACTAAAACATATCCAAGATTAATCTCTGTAGTATCGCCTCACTAAAAGAAGGTCCTGGGTTCGATTCCCGGGCTGGGGATCTTTCTGTGTGGAGTTTGCATGTTCTCCCAGCGCTTGTGTGGGTTTCCTCCCGGTACTCCGGTTTCCTTCTGCAGTCCAAAAACATGCAGATTAGGTCGATTGGTGATTCTAAATTGTCCGTATGAGTGAATGTGTGTGTGAGAGGTTGTTTGTCTGAGTGTTTTATGGACTGGCAACCCGTCCAGGGCTTACCCCTGCCACTATAGGCATCAGCAGACCCCAGTCACCCCGAATTAGGGAATAAGCCGGTAAGAAGATGGATGGATGGATGGATGGATGGATAAAACAAAATACTGTCCATTACCTATGATTTACTCTAAATTAAGATAAAATAAACCCGAGAGAGATTTGACCTTTGACTTGTCAATATTGAAAAGATTTCTGGGTTTTTCCACACAAATTTTGCAAAGTCATATTATGGTCTGTACAGTGCCGAGGTCTTCTATACTAGTCAAGTATTCAAATGAGGATTCAAAATCCGTTTGGTTGAAGGTACGTTTGCATACTCACTCCCGGTCGCCTTGCAAAAGGAGCTTCAGCTTGTGAAATGTGAGGTAGCAGTCAGAAGTGTCTGCAGCTACCCGGCCTTTCCCACAATCTGAAACACACAACACAAAGCATACCTTAATATGCCACTATACTTAGTCATTTCAGTGAGACGATATTTAAACGCTAATAAAACTCACATAGCTTAGAATTGATCTGTAAATCAATCTGAGTCTCCACTTCAAAATCAAGTGACTGGTCTACCGAGAAGCTGATTTGAGAGAAATATGGCATTATTATTATTTAATAAGAGAATGTTTAGTATAGTATAGAGAGATCATGTGCAGTTTGAGGGGTGTTTGGACAATTCAGAGACACTGTGTAGGTACCTGTAGCTTATGTAGGCTATGCAAAAAGAATCTCTGACAAATTCTGAAAAAATGTATAGAAAATATTTTTGGACTAAGTGTGCTAAGATAGATAAGATAAGTAGGGGTGGTAAGTTTTGTGATTGTATCTATCAGTAGTGAATGTTCTAGATTATAACTATAAGCACTGTTTGTACGTCGCTCCGGACAAAAGCTGTAACTATCACTGTAAAAATCAACTTTTTTTCAGCAACAAAACTTTTAGGATTAGGAAAAAATGAATGAATGAATGAATGAATGAATGAATGACAAAGTTGCTTTTTTTGTGTGTCTAGAGGTGTAAGCTTAAAACCGTGGTCTAAGATGCCGCAACAAAATGAACAAAACTCTTTTTTGCAAGGATAAAGCCTCCTGTGAAAGGAAACCAGAGTACCCAGCGAAAACCCACATGAAAACACGCAAAGAATGACCCCTTGCCAGGGAATTGAACCCAGGACCTTCTAGAGATAATAATAATAATACATGTAAATACTCACAGGCTGCTCCCGTATGCGTATTTAATGGTTCCTTTAAATACGACAGATACATTGGAGATAGTGATGGCGATGCCTTTATTCTCCTGCAGCTCAAATTCACTTTTCCCAATTGTCAGATTGTGGATCTCAAAACTAGACATGAGGAAAGAATAGAAAAGCAGAAAGAGAGAAGTCAAATCTTTTTTTAAACTAAAATGTTAGTGTATCTTCTTACCCGCTTATTCCCTTCTTAACCCGCATATTCCCATGGGGGTCTGCTGGTGCCTATCCCAGCTCACATAGGGTGAGAGGCAGAGGTAAACTCTAGACGGGTCGCCAGTCCATCACAGGGCACACATAGACGAACAACCATTCACATACACATTCCCTCTTAGGGGCAATTAAGAATCACAGATCAACCCAATGTACATGTTTTTGGAATGTAAGAGGAAACCGGAGTATCCGGAAGAAACTCACGACAAGCACGGGGAGAACATGCAAACTCCACACAGAATTGAACTTGGGACCTTCTTGTTGTGAGGCGACCGTGCTAACCACTACGCCACCCTCAATACAGATGTTATTTATGGTTTATATCAGACACTGATCTCATTAGATCACATTTGAAACTATAACCTCAGTTATGGAAACTGAGTTCTATTGTATGTGGTACATAGAAAAATTGTGGGGGTGGGGGTGTATAGTAAAAGACTAATAGCATGAAATCTCTTTAAACATACTTCTTCTCCCACAGACTCAAACACCACACCAGGGTTAACGATACAATAGAAGATTTAAAGATTTAAAGATGCATATCAGCAGTTCAACTAGGACCAAAATCTCAAACCAAGATTTTTCAAAATGTTGTGGAATAGAGCAGAAAGAATTGATGGTGTTTAAGAACAAAACCTGGTTCGAATCAGTGCGGTTTTAGCCCAACAGTATTTTGCAAGTATACTGTAGAACAGTACTATACGTACACGCTTACACATACACATACGCATTTGTATTATAAATATAGGCACATAGTATATCTGAGTCTACCTACTTGTGTATTCCATAGCTCAGCTTGCCCATGAATAACATGTTCTTCTCTCCCTGAATACTTGGATATTTTGCATGCTGGAATGCAGCCTGGATTACTTCTGTTGTTTTTTCATTTACTGTAGAGTTCAAACAGGTTAGCGTTACACAACAATCACACAGCCTGGACGTTTATAAAAGACTCAAAGGCAATAAAAGGACAAATAATTACACAAAAGTCTGTTTCGCTGTTTAGTTAAAACATTATTGTTTCTCATGAAAGGAAATACATACAACAGATTTACACACCTACACACACACACACACACACACACACACACACACACACACACAAATGAAACTCACAGACGACAGCAGCAGGGTATGTGAGCCTACATACAATTCCAGTAAACCTGTAAGCTGAGATAGGATCCACACACGAGTGTCCTGCTCCAGCCAGACAAAAGACCAGAAGCAATCCTACACCTGGACCACCTGTGATCCTCTTCATCGCTCAGGCTATACTTTGGTCTTCTTCAGTAAAGGATATTGTGATTATTTTGTGCTGTAAATTTGTGAGATTAAAGGATAAAATACGGGGCACAATGAATGAGAGCCTGAGAGTCAGTGTGTGTGTGTGTGTGTGTGTGGCTGGAGGAGGAGCACTATGGATTACGCCTGGTTCCAAAAAACATGCAGAAGGACAGTACGGCACTGTCCAGAGTCCACAGGGATTAGTTAACCTAGGGGGGTTGTGAGAAATCAATAAAAGAGAAGCATGTTGGTGTACAGAATAGTCTTGGATTGAACCAAGCCAAAACAATCAACCAGGATAAAACCAAGACAGCAGAAAGGATGTAGATAACTGAAGGGAAGCTTAGAAGATTTCCAGATGTGGAAGCAAAGCAAATACACAGAAATTGGTGTTGCATGGATTTGCGAGCTGATGGTTTATCAGCAGCAGGCAGACCAGTCTGTTTCCGACTGTGAAGCGTTACACTGTACAGAATCTCATAATCCTAAATCACAAAGAAATCACTTGTTATAATTTAAAAGAGTTTATTTCACATTCTTATACAAAAGTTTTACAGAATGTTTGTTTTAATTGCCAATTCTTTTTAAACGAACAAATAAAATAAGAAAACACAAACGGCTATAGACCAGATCAAACCATTTTATTGGTTAAATGTTTGAATTGGTTTGTTAAAGAAACGATTCTTTCCGGCGCCTGCTCGTTTACTTTACATGCCGATGTACACAAGGGATTAAATAAGAGCTACGGATTCATGCAGGAGTTTTAGCCTCCGTCTGTTCTACAAATCCAATATTTCTTGACCTGTTAATATTTTATGCATATGATTGTTATAATTGGTTTATTCTTTTTAGTGAAAACATTATACATAATCATATAGAAGCATAAGATAAGCCTGAATATTATTCATTCCCCCCCCCAAAAAAAAAAAAACTTTGCCAAACATAAACCCTAATAAAAGGCGTTTGTTCACAAAGAAACTTAATAACTTTCTAACGTCAGTCATGATTGATGGAATAAATCAGATTTAAAAAGGTTCATTCCAGGAAAAATGAAGACCTGATGACATGAACTCTTCAATGTGGTCAGATGACAGATTGATGCTGGCTGAAAGAGAATGTAAAGTGCTGTGTGAGACTATACAGAAAACATTTACAGGTAGATTCAGCACTTATTTACACTATTTACACAATATTTGGCAGAAGAAAGTGATGTTTCTGGTCACATAAGCAATTAGCTTGAAAGTGCAGAAGGGCACCTGGATCTTCAGGGAAAAAATAAAAATAATAAATCTGATCAAAAGGTTCATAGATTATATTTTTGCACAAAAGAATAAGTAAAATCCAGGAGCACAGTGACTAATGGGAGTCAGAGCTCTTCTTCTTCTTCATCATCATGGATGGTGCTACTTTTGACATCGAACAGTCTGCCCATGTTTTTTTTTTTCGGGATTCAGTTAGCCATAACTTGAGGAGCCTCAGGGACCAGAGAGGCAAAGAATGCTTTGAAGAAAACCCAAGCTGTCCAGAGAATAGAGTGTCGAACTGGAGACACAGGAACCGCAGTTGGGGGTGGAGCATCAGCGTCCCCATCTGACTCACCCTCCTCTAATTCAGCAGGGGGCACCATCTTAAAAAATAGATGGGAAAAAAAAATCAAGACTCCATGAATATGGTAATACATAGATACCCAAACATTTCTATTTTCAAACATTTCATGAGAACATTTCCGATCCCTCACCGGCTCTTGCCTGTCCTGGTTTTGATTCTGCTGGTTCTGTATGACCTCTGGTGCTAGATGGTTCGGCGGCGGAACTCGAGCTCGTTGTCTGAACGGGAACCAGCCCGCAGTGTGCCTGCATAGAACAGAACAGAAGAGGGCAATCAGGACAACAGGTGGAAAACAGCAGACTAACCCTGAAGTCAATTTATAAAGTATTTTCGGAGGTAAATTTCATCGGAAAAATAAAGCGACAGTAGAAACGCTGCAGTCCGTATACAATAGCGCTCATTTTTCAAATGTACTTACACTCAACATACAATTTGATTAGACCATTTCAGATTTTTCAAATGCACCTAAATGCCTTATCTTTTTTTTAAGGACTTCCTCCATGTACAGATGAAATGACAAAAACTATTTAAGTAGGTTGTAGTAGGTTCATCACAATCTGGCATCACAATTCTCTGAATGTGTACTGGAATAATAAACACCATCCAAATGATATTTATTCAACTGATGTTTCCGTAGCGGTCATAAAATATGAATTGTCAAAACAACGGTGAACAGGGTCATGATCTGGTGTTTTACAAAAGTTTTTGATGAACTAATTCAACCACATCACAGCATAACAGGCCAAAGTTTCCCTTAAAATAAAAGCATTAAAATATCTAGAATTCAACATAAAAAAATTATTTGTATCACAAATATTCTCAACATTGAATATCTTTAATAATCTTGAATGTCTTTGGGAGAATACAGAACATTTACTGTGTCCAAAATATTTTGACTGTTACTGTAGAACAGTTTCTGTAAATAAACCTATTCACTCGGATGGTTACACGACAAAGTTCATATTTAGCTTCAGGAGGTTCACTATGGCCTCAAAGGAAAAAAACAAAAAACACTGCGGAAGACTGTGGGAAAGTCTTCTCCCAAATCCTCTACGTAATATACACAAAACAAGGCTGGCTGATTTTTCTCCATATTGGCTGATACCAATATATAGATTGTTCATGTTAGCAGATGCAAGAGTATCCAAATAATCATAACGCAATATTTACACTTGTGCTAAAAGCTTTCCGTTGGCCGTATTAATCCATATTTTCCTTTTGAAAACAATTGTCTAAACATCATTATGGAAAGTAACAAGAGTCAAGCACAGAAGCCATTTTATTTGTTTAGTGTAAGCATTTGTCACGTCCTAGCAGGTATCAGAATCTGAGTTTACATATGGGTTAAATAATTTACTGAATTTGATTTTTTTTTATCCTTCACGGAGAATTTTAGTTTATATGATTGTTATTGGAACTTTATGAATTAATAACTTAATAAGTGAGGGTTTATTATTGCCTGTTCAATCAATTAAAACAGAAGAATCTCAGTTTTCCAAAGACCAAAATACCCAGAGATTAATATTAGAGACAAAGTTCATTGTGATTCAATACGATATCATTTATAGGTCCAGCCCTATACATAAGGTTTAACCAAAACATTCTTAGGAATGCAAGAACACCAAGGTTTGTTTCCACACATCACTGTATGTTACAAAACAAACTGACTGTTTTACACCTCCAGACACAAAACACACACCCAAACCTTGGAATCAGGTCTACATTCTAAAGTTTGTAGGCAAATGATTTGTCAAAATCCAAATGTTCAATGTATAAAACAGAGCAGAAAAGAGATCTCTTTATGCACAGTCATCACATGCCACATTCCCACGGGGTTTTTGCTTATAGGCCTCCTCTCCTCTCTGCTCTGCCCTAATAAACCTATATTTGAGGTTGTGTCCTGTAAAAGATGATCTCCTCTCTAACTAATGCAAATTATACAGTGAGATTCGACAGCAGATACGCAGAGAGAAATATACCCTAAGAGCTAGAGTAAAAGACCAAGCAGATTAATTGCTCAGTAGATTGAAGCAGTTATTACCTGCTTCAATTTGCTTCAGTTATTTTGCCCGTCTATTCTCAGCTTCAGCTTGTAATTTCTTTAACAAATTTTCGTTAACCAATTGGAAGATCTAAACTACTGCATTTACAGCATTTGGCAGACACCCTTATCCAAAGTGACTAACATATATTTCTTTAAGGGTTAAGGTTAAAGGCTCAACAGTGGTAACTTGGTAGTGTTGGGGCAATTAATGATGTTATTCTGGTGATATATTTATCTCTGGAGCCATCAACTCTCCTGTAGTATTACTAGGTTTTTTTTGGCAAAACAGAATGACACAAATGAAAACTTTTTAAAAAATAAATTACTCATTGCATATATGCTTCCGCATTTGTTAGACAGGACTACAAAATATTTCTACATTATATTTCTATATTTTGTTTAAGTGGTTGAAGTGGTTAAGGTGTTGGACTACCGATGGAGGAGGGGTTCTATTCCTAGCACCACCAAGTTACTACTGCTGGGTCCTTGAGTAAGACCCTTAACCCTGAATCGCTTAACTGTATAAAGGAGACATAAAATGTGCTTTGATATGATAGTGTACAGGTTTTGTGAAAAATGTGCTTATTAAATGTTTTACGTGTTTATTATGTGTGAGTAAATCAATGTTGAGGGAGCATAAAGTACTTACAGGTACATGAGGATCAGGCTGCTCATCACTAGGATAAAACGACTAAGGTTGGAATAGAAGTAAACTATGCTCAGGAAAACAGCGAAGCGAGAGGCAGTATAAACCCAATCCAGCCAATCTCTTTCCACGTCCTCTTCGTCCTCCATCACCGGCCCACCCTGAGCATTCATGCGCATGTTTTGATTTGCTCCTTCTGGATTGATAAAAGCAGGGTCTGGGACATTCTGATTAGCTGGCAAGTTGTCAATAGGTGCCTGATTGGGTAGTCCAGCAGGCACGGTGGCTTGCTGGGGAGTGACCGGTAGCGCAGTAGGAGGAGTCACAGGAGCCGAGGCAGCGGCTGCAACAGCTGCTTGGCTGGAAAGAAAAAAGCAAATGTTTAACTTCCAAGAAGACGGAAATACAAATTTAGAGCAAGATTAGTGTAAAGTAAGATAATACTTACTATTGCATATAATACTGTCGAGCATACATATGCTGGAGCCAGAGGAGTTGCTGTGGACTGTAAAGTGAGTATGTAGGAAAAGTTGGATCAGTCATTGCTGCTGGTCTTGGCCTGGAAAACGAAAGAAAAGAAAAAAAAAAAGTCTGTGTGTGTTCATACCCTTACCTATAGTTACATTATCAACAGACTTTAAGCTCAAAATCGATCCAGTCTAATAGTGTACAAGTTCTTCCCACATTAAGCACTCCATTTTTTTTATGTTTTAATCTGTACAAACTACAAAGTTTCATTACAACGAGCAGACAGGAAACAGCAGGTACTCACTCGGATGTGCTTGTGCCAGTGGCTGTAGCAGGTAATGCAGCAGCGGCCGCAGCAGGGGCAGAGTGACCACGCTGTCTGAGACCGGCAGTAGATGACACAGTAGGCGCAGATGGCGATGGAGTAGGCGGCTGCTGCTTTACTGGTTTAACCTGCTTGTGAGGAAAGGTTGATTTGTTTACAAAAAGGAGAACTGAAACTGAAAACAGCTATACAGTTTGAGAAAGATGCAAAGTCGTGTTTTAGGCGGATCACAATAATGACCACAGCTGTGCAAGTTTGTTCCAGGCCACCTACTGAGCCAGAACCACCTCCAGTCTTTTAATTCTCAGTCAAACTGAAAGAAAAATGACATTATGGTGCAATGTCACTGTCAGCAGTAAGGAATCTACGACAGATCCTTCTACAAGTGAAATACTGCATAGAAATTGTTTTGTTTCCATGTTACTATGAATTAAATGAAATACGCTGCTGTACTGTTGGTCATAGGCATAAATACAGTGAAAAAATGTGTAAAGTGGCCAATAAGACATACCTTAGGCCGAGCTCCCGGATGAACATCAGGTTGGGGTTTAACCGCACATACAAGGTGAAGTGTGGGTGCTGGGTCGGTCTGTAAACACAAACATGACATTGTAAGAGCACTAAAGCAGATAACTGGAGAAATATTATGTAAAATACTGGCCAAGATTAATTGAAGCCAAATTATACTCAATTACAGAAGAGGATGCACATTTTCCAGAACATTTTAACAATCAAAATAACACAGAAGCTAAAACTAAACTAAATGTATACAAATATCCTTTTAAATTATTAGATTGCTTAGGGAGGCACCACGGAGCTTCCAATTAAATTTATTTAATTGACCGTTCATTGATTCAACTGAATCAGCGGCATATGGACAAGTGAGATACAGATGGTTTATTAGTTGACCACATAAAATTATTCTCTGAACAAAATTGTCAGATGTGTGTTAAGAAAACCTAGCTGCAAATCACGAGTGATTACATTAACACGAGTCATGTGTGCTGAACACTCGTGACTCGTGAGTAATTCAGAATAATGCCTGCAAGATAAGGGAAATTCGGAAAATTCTTGGATAAAGACCAAAAACTGTTATTTTCAATGAACATTTTGTAGAACTATAGAGCGGGTGTAGCACATCTCAGAATTTCAACACTTGTTATTAACTTATTAAAAGAAATAGTGGTTGCAAAACATGTGCTCACTCATCTTACTAGCTTATTCCTCAACTCGGGATCACAGGGGTCTGCTGGTGCCTATCCCAGCTCACATAGGGTGAGAGACAGTGGTACACCCTGGGTCACCAGTCCATCGCAGGGCACACAAAGACAAACAACCACTCACACACATACATTCACTCCTATGGACAAATAAGAATCACCAATCGCCCTAATCTGCATGTTTTTGGACTGCGGGAGGAAACCAGCGTAGCCGGGGGAAATAGTTGTCTCTTGTAGACAACTATACATTTGGTGGTTAAGGGCCTTGCTCAGGGGCCCAGCAAGGGTAGTGCTGGGAATCAAACCTTGATCATCCAGGGATCTATCAATCACTACCCTTCCACCAATTCACTAGTTCTTTCTACCGAAATATACAACATGTGTGCACTGCACAACTATTTGTAAATATTATGTTAGATTGATCACAGCATGGGTTCTGAGGTGGTGTAGTGGTTAGGACGGTCATCTCACAGCAAGAAGGTCGGGGGTTTTTCTGTGCGGAGTTTCCTGCAGACACTCCGGTTTTCTCCCACCGTCCAAATACATGTACATTAAGTGGACTGGTGATTCTAAATTGCCCATAGGAGTGAAGGAGTGTGTGTGGTTGATCGTCTATGTGTCGCCCTGCGATGAACTGGTGACCTGGGTCCAAAGTGTGTACCCCTGCCTCTCGCCCTATGTGAGATGGGATAGGCTCCAGCAGACCCCCGAATTAGGGAATAAGCGGGTTGGAAGATGATTCAATGAATGATCACAGCATTGGCTGAATATAACTTACCTTCCGGAACACATCTCTGAGCTGCAGGTTGTCTGTGAGTAGTTTACCAGAGTAGATCAGTCTCTGGTCTTTTTCTGCCTGTTTCAAGAAAACCGAAATAAATCCAATTTAATAAACAAAGAGACAAGAGGCAATTCACATAGAACACACTTATTCTAACGTCCATGTTTTGACCCTGCGCGCCTGTTAGCCACCTTAGCTAACAGCGGAAGTACGTTCGTAGCAGTGCAGGGGAATGCAAAGAAATAAGCTTAACCAGCTAGCTAATAATATTGAATACACACACACACACACACACACACACACACACACACACACACACACACACACACAATCTAAGCATATAAACACATTTAGAATATTTAAGCGTGTAAAGAAAACACATTAGCAATGTGGCTATGCTAGCTAGCTAATATACAAAGGGACGGGATCAAAATGCTAACGGTTGTATCCGAATAGCTTCTGTTGGTTATAAAACTGATAAGATCGGTATAACTCACCGGTTTGGACGGGTAAAGACTGGTTAAATGAGCTTTAAGATCCTTCACCGTCCAGTCCAGGTTAATATTTTCCATTGTCTGATCGCCATAAACTTGATTCGGTGTTTTAATCACAACCGAAATCGTATCCTTGGAATCCTGGGAATCCATTTCCTCTGTCTGGTCTTGATTCTCTCCAGTTAATAAGGTTGTTTTCAGGTTGTTGTTGTTTTAACTCGGGAAGGATCTCTAGATAGGCTGCGGAAAGAGAAGAAGCGATGCCGCGGTCGAGACGTCACTAGAACTTTGAAGTAGCTGACAGCTGGTGAAATATTCTGGGTGTGTTTCCAAAACACACTGTGTCCGAAGATGATTGGCTGAAACGTGCTCATGCACAGACGTGGAGCCAATGGGGAAGCCACACGCACTGCGCAGACTCAGTGACCCCACAATACAATACACCGTTCAGTTGCGTCACATATTCGAGAAAGCAAACGACTGCTTGACTCAAGGTTCATTGTCACTGTTTATTTGGATACAATTTTTATTACAATAAATATACCTTAATTAGGGCGGCGTGGTGGCGTAGTGGATAGCACAGTCGCCTCACAACAAGAAGGGTTCGAATCCCGAGCCAGGATCCTTCTGTGCGGGTTTTGCATGCTCTCCCTGCGCTTGCGTGGGTTTCCTCCCACAGTCCAAAAACATGCAGATTAGGTGGATTGGTGACTCTAAATTGTCCATGGTAGTGAATGTGTGAATGGTTGTTTGTCTATGTGTTGCCCTGAGATGGACTGGCGACCAGTCCAGGGTGTACCCCACCCTCTTGCCCCATGTGATCTGGGATAGGCGCAGCAGACCCCCGTGACCCCGAATTCGGGAATAAGCGGGTGATAACTTAATAAGGCTTATCCACTGAAATAATATGATGTTATATTTTAAGCTTATATCATCTCAATTTCATGGAAAGTCTGATTAGGTTGGAACTTGGTAGGAATGTTGAAAACAGAATACAAGATGTCAAGTCAAATGAAAGAACAGGGAAAACTCATAATCAATCCAGACCCCAAAACTGTGAGAATGCAATACTAACTTCCTTCATTCCATTATTTACAAAATGGCATTTCAATATTGGGGCTATTTCCAAAAAGGTGATTTTCCAGTCGTGTAAGCAAATCAACCAGCATGTTCCAACTACCTGTTTATTCACGGGGGGCACAGGGGTCCCCTCCCAAGCTACCTTTTGATCTGTTAGCATCGGTTATAATTAAACATAATTGTGCACATTACGTCAATCAAATGCTACAGAAACACAGAAAAACAGCTTTTTGGTGTAAAAGACATTACATAAACCAGTATTGACCTGTATGACTTGGTCAACTCACACGGTTGATAAATCCGAAATAAAACCTATAAAATAAAAGTGCTACATGTTTAATATTAAGTCACATTTTATATTACTCATATTACTGAAAGGCACTAGATTCATCCATGTCACATACATTGATGCTGACAAATTCTCTTTAGTTTACTGGCAATAAAATGTGAGTACACTCTCTTGGTTGCCCCTGACAAGCAGCACTGGAGGTCGCAGGTCACGTGAAAGTGTTTCCAGCCAGGCCATGTAAAGAGTACTAGGACATGCTCCTCTCCTGCCTACAGGCATGGTTCTGTCAAGTAAAATAATCCAACAATTTTTAATTAACCATAACCTCTAATTTGATTGTGCTAATTATAGCTAAAATATAATCAGACATAAACTTACACAATAATCAACGCTGCATCTCTCGAGTAGTCATGTATGACTTCGTTAATGCGGACCTGTCTAAAGGACTATAAATACATAAAAAATTAGTAAAATATAAAAATCAATTACAATTAAGAAGTGAATAGTTGCAAATGCATATACATGCAGCAGCAGTATTAACAAGTATATTTATTTATAATTGTTTCCCAGCACTACCAAGTTGGCACTGCTGGGCCCCTAAGCCTAGGCTTTAACCCCTAATCGCTCAGTTGTATCAAAAGAGATAAATGTAGGTGACTCTGCGTAAAGGCATCTGCCAAATTCTGTAAATGTAAAGTTTACCTTGGCTGCATTGTTCTCTATGTCCTCATCTGACACTAACCAGGAGCAGGTGCTGCCCGGTTGTCGCCCTCCTTCCTCATTCTTTTGGATAGCATGTGCTCTATAAGGTGCTAGAAGGTCTTCAAACTTCTTCACACTGTTAAAATGCATTGAATGTGTTCAAAAAGAAAAAAGATGATGTTAAACACTGACTAAATGTTGAAAAGATGGCAGTACTTTTCCGGCTGTGGTTTCTCGCTGATGTCAGGAAGAATGTTGATCTCGTGGAAACCCAGACGAAACTTGCTGATTAGAGCTGTGAGCCTGGAGAGAAGAAAGAAAAGACTCAGCAACCAGAACTGCCATGGCACTCTATACTGAAAAGCTGTGGTCTGTTTATATAAAAGACATAAAGATATATA
>JAOTRA010000029.1:13904613-13915077 GCA_026260255.1 Pseudolaguvia tuberculata
CACACACACACACACACACACACACACACACACACACACACACACACACACACACACACACACACACACAAACATTGGATTCTTTTAAACACAAAAATGGCATGTTAATTATAAATAAATAGACTAAACTTTAACCTGATACTTCTACAGCCACAGCAAACCATGGTGTATGCAATAAGCCTTTATGGATAAAAGCATAATGTACCAATTCCAGCTTGAGATGTAATCCAGGGAAGCCTTAGGTACAGAATTACACCCCAGATGTTGAGCATACAACGAACCTGTAGAACAAAATCACAGATGTTCCCAATTACAAGAACATTTAAAGTTTTAGTTTGAGGTTCTGGTACTGTATGGAGAAGAAAAAACCACGCCGAGCAATTGTTTCTTGTGTTGATTGTTTATTATTAGATCGCATATAATAAGCAGCAAATAATTCCATTTTAAATCACAGAATAAGGATGTCATATAATGTGATACTGGTGATATTCGTTTTTAATTTTATTCATTTACACTGGTCAGATGAGCTTTAATCGGTGCTTACCATGACCCCCTGTACCCATCCAAAGCGAGTGGGCTCTGGAGGAGGTTCTGCTGGCTCTTCATCAGGGCTCTCTTTGTTACCACTTGTCTCCTCATACAGAGGAGGTGGGGAACTATCTTCCTATAAAATTAAGACACCACAACTATTTAATACTGATTTCTTATATTAAAGTTTACATAAAATCCCACTCATGATACTTGATAACAATTTACCCAACTGACAAGTGACGACGTTACTTAACCGATCTGGTCAAGTCTGAACCAGCACCACTTACCTCATGGCTTGAGTGTAGTTGAAAGAGAGAGGGCCTTAATTTTTTCGTTCTCCCAAAAACCTCAGTGTTGGCATAAAAATCATAACTAGGCGGAGAATCTATGGTATCGTATCCAGAAAGTCCATTCGATTCCCGCGAAGTCACTCCATTTAGGTTATAACCACCATTTTCTTCTATAGTGTATCGACGGTTGTCTCCACTGTTGATTGCTGTGGAGACGGAGTATAGGCCTCTAAATGAAGTGAGGTTGATCACTTCATTATTATACAACGTGTCTTCCAACATCATGTGAAAGCCAGTGTGAGCCGAGGACCGTTGCATGGGTTATATTGAACCTGTACCGGAAATGTTCACCGTTTCGCTGCTGGACTATACAAACATCGGGTCATTTGTCATTTTATTTTGTAACGGTCAGTAATTCTATAAGAGTTGCCCCAGGGTCTTTGGTTTGTACTTGAGCTGGTTAACATGATCACAACAAAGTGATTTAAAGCAAGATAACCTTCCCAGAGGCTCTGAAGGACACTTTTGCTTCCTTAAATTGAGAACAATGCTTCGAAAAGCTGTAGAATTACATTTTATTCTCCCAAAATCAAAACACACATGCAAATTTAATGACTGAAGAACAAGAAGTGAAATGTGATCTATCAAAGCAAACACAAGGTCATCATGTACTCAAGCTAAATGCCAAACTCAACAATAGCTCAAACAATAATCAGTTTTAGCACATCGAACCTCTTTCAAAATGACCTTTGCTTCAGCTAATCATGTAAAGCCATGTAAAACATTACGACAAACCATTAGCTTCGCAGCTGAACGACTTTCGCCCAAGGCACTAATCATTCTTTCAGTTCCTCATTAACTTACATACTCAGGTCCACAAATACATGTGACCGAATGAACAGCTTGAGGTTAAGTAATTATTTCTTCAGAAATTGCTCGGAAAGGCCGACTGCTGGGTTCATCCCGGTGTAATTAGAGCAGATCTTACAAATCTGGTCATAGGTGCTCCCCTGTTGGCTGTCTTCCTTTCAGATTTTTTGATTAACTTTCTATAATTAACCATTTGGAAGTGTTACAACAGAGGGGTTCACGTTCAATGGCATAGGTAGGGCGCAGATGTTAAAACACCTGTAAGGAAAGGCATTTAAGTAAATCAAATCATGCAGATTACTTGCGACTTGGAAAAGAGTCGTAGGGAAACAATCAAGTTATGTAAAGCAAATATTAGACACGTTGTTTTATTATACATGTATATATTTTAACAATATTATTAGTACAAAATGTTATTAAAAAGTTTCCAGAGTCCATATGAAATTAGCAGACTGTTCTTCATCCTGATGTTGGCAGCGGTGTGGGGCCACCCTGGTGTTGTGAAATAGCCGGGTTATCGCGGACGTGTGGCATCGGCCTGATTCACAACACCAGCTGCAGCTCACACACCTTTTCCTCACATCTGCTTTGTCCTCGGGTCTTCTGGATTTCAGCTCAATAGATGCACACACACACAATTAAAATTAATTATTTAATTGCTATATAAGGTCAGAGTGGATTCTAAGGGTTGGATATAGTACTAAAAACCACAAGTATGGAACAGTAAAAACAGCAGCTTTAGATTTGCACGCTGAAATCCTGAGCAAATCTGCGTTTTAATCAAAATGATCACAAATAATTCACCTGCTTTTTTAGATTAATCAGACTTTGAAACAAATGTACTGTTAAATTTGAACAAATGACGTGTGATTAACCAAATGTTTGTTCTTTTACTATTTATCTAAAAGTACAACAGATTTTTTTGTGAACAGACTGGACTATAATCAAAAGAAACATTAAAATAGACTTCAGCAGATTTAGAACAAAAATAATCATTTCAAAAGATATGACTTAAAGGGATTGAAATACAAACAAACAGACGTAAATTAAATACGGAGTTGAGGGGAAAATAAAGCAAAACCAACAAATGAAAGTGATTATATTTTATTTATGAAAAAGACAAAAATAAACTCATACAATGATTTATGATTCATAAAGAAACAGAACTGATGGGATGGGGGGGGGGGGAAACAAGTAATTTCAGGAAGGTTTTTTTTTCCTTTTCTTGCTTTCTTTCTCTCACTCAGTTCATTAGGACTTCCATCTGTACCAATCTGGCATTGGTGTCTCCAGCCATACGGTACGGGATCATCCCAGCAAATGTGATCAGTGCCCGGGCCTGGCAGCGTAGAACCTGTGCACAGACATACTGCATTATGGAAGAACATTGAAGTAATACATTGAAGTAAAATCCTTTAAAATAATAATATAAATGTTTAAGATTATAATTATATGTAAATGTTTGAATTCATGTCTACTTCGGCTGCTCCCGTTAGGGGTCACTACAGCGGATCGCTCTTTTCCACACCACACTGTCCTCTACATCTGCCTCTTTCACCCCAACTACCTGCATGTCTTCCCTTACCACATCCATAAACCTCCTCCTTTGGTCTTCCTCTTTTCCTCCTACCCGACACCTCCATTCTCAGCATGTAAGTCGATCTAGATTAGAGCGTCTGCCAAATGCTATAAATGTAATGTAAATGCTGGAGTCATGTCCCGGCGCACAAAGGGCAAAAGGCACCTGTGCAGGTACACCCTGGACAAGTCACCAGTCCAAGGCCACACATAGGGAAACAAGCACTTACACACCCATTCTCTCCTATGGTCAATTCGGACTCACCAACCTAACATACACGTTTTTGGACTATGGGAGGAAACCAGAGTACCCTAAAGAACCCCGAAAAAAACACAGGGAGAACAAGCAAACTCTCAATCTCACTAAACAGCTTCAGGATGTACTGGAACAGTCAATTTACCTCAGACCCACTTACACAACAACACCTAAATGAGAGTATTGATTGTGTAAATATTATAGGGATACCTACAATCTTATATTACTGTCGGTGTCCCAATATCTAAGTCTATACAGTACACATCAGTTTTACTGCTCTAAAAACAAGATCTGTGTATGGTTTTCCCCACCGAGTCTCGGTCCTCAAGTGGGCGCTGCTGTCTGCCCGGTGTTCCCGCTGTTACTCCCTTCAGGCGTTTATACTGGGTAAACAGAATGTTCATAGTGGCAAGAAGCACCTCGGATAAATTGTGTCTGACCTGCACCGAGTAAGAACAGGAATTATGAGACCGGCAATATAAAAATATCAAACATAAAACAGGAGATATTGTTGATTATATGCATTTTTACCTCATCGCTCAAGTTCCTAAACGCTGCCACTCTCTCCTCTACTTGGTCCTGACTCAAGGGGACACACTTTAGCTTTTCAATTATCTACAATACACACACACACACACACACACACACACACACACACATACCCACATACACACACACACACACACACACTTGTCAAAGCAAAATAAGTGGCACACTAAGCAAATTATGGTTAGAACTAAACTTACATCGTATGCACGGTCGATGTGTCCTGCATGGTATTCGTCGAAGAAGGTCATAAGATCTAATAGCAAGTAAAAGGTACTATGCACAGACTTCTCCCCAGCTATACCATTAGCGCGGTACCTATAAAGAAACATTTTTCAATACCACTCCCCGTCAATATCTACACAACAACATGTGCAGTGAAAAGGAGGCATAAACAATATATTATTCCACCCTGAACAACTCACTATTAACAGGGCTTGTTTGATAAATTATATCAATGATGAGGTCTAAAGAATTTTCAGTCAGTTGACCTACATGCTCATATACCTCAATGCTATTTCTCCCATCCTGCTGACAATAAGTGTAAGCACTAAGGCAGATTAGCTATGTTACTGTATAATCTTAAAACTTGAACAAGTTTCAAAGTAACTTAATTGCTAATGTTGCCACCAACAGCATCACAAGTGCACTGTATACTTCCTATACACAAAGTGCATTCTGGAACTTCTAGTCATTTACAACCTTTGTGGTTCAGACTTGACCAGATGTTTATGTGTCAGCAGCATTTGTTGACTTTATGGACTTTGAGGATCTTGCTTAAATTGTTCTATAGCAGGTTGAAAGGTGTTATGAGCCTACAATGGCAACTTACTGATCTCAGTCAGCACAACAGAATAAGACAAATAGTATCTCAATTTTCAATGGAAAACATGTTCAGGGTGGCATTTTCCTTCAGGTACATGGATGTAAATTTGAGTTAAGTTAAATAACAGAGAAATGACATACCGTTCAGCGATACCCAGCGCCAAATTCTTGAGTCTTTCTTTGTTTGACTGTGGAGCATTGACCTGGGCAATTACTGGACTCAGCAATTTATTCATCAACTCCAACACTTTGTCAGTGTTCTATCAGGAGCAAAACTAAATCAGAACATTTTCTTAAACACTCTTTCGAGTTCGAATCCTGTCTCATGGCTTTCACGAACCTTGCCTAATTCATAAAGCTTGACAGCTTCCTCAAACAGACCCTTGTTCTCAGCCTCTGAGGCCACTTTGCTGATGATGGCTCGTGTGTCTCCGGCAAACTTGTCAATCACACCAGGCTGAAAGGATTCACACAATCCCTTATTAGAGACAGTCAGCAGTTTCGGTCGCACGCTTGTATTTTTTTAATGTTGTCCACCAAAAGGACAAAGGAAACAGTGTAATTCAGGGGTGCGGAAACAAAAGAACATTTATAGCATATGTAGAGCTTAATGGAGACAATAGAGAATGAGCATGAGTACAATGAGTGGAGAGGCTTTGAATAGAGGCATGATGGGAAATTGTTCCTCCAGTCACACAGCACATTATATATCTGTTTATAGGTAGAGCCGGAATATTGAGGCATACCTTTCTGCTTCCGTCTTTCTCAAGCTTTCCCAGAAGCATGTCGAACTGTAAACGTAAAAGAGGAAGAATTCAGAGAAATCTTGCCAAAGGGAAAGAACAAACTGTCTCTTTCCTGAGGCACAGCCACTTCCTACCTCACGGCTTTCAATGACCAGCTCACTGACGCAGCGCATGAACATGTTCTCTCCTTGGTGGTCTTTTTCATTCCTGCCAAACAGACAGTCTTGTTATGATCTGATACCTAAAATGACTATAGGAGTATGGAAAAACTTTGAGCATGCTGGCAAATTTGTAGTTATGCGAAACATGGCTTAATTATTCACAAAAATAAATCATGGATCAGAGCGCATTCTGAGTGCACCCATAAATTCCCACATGAATTATTCATCCATTCTCAGAGAAACACAACAGCTGAACGACCTCTAGTGAAATGGAGAGCTTTTCAGAAGAAAACAATTAAAATCTTATTATTTATCTAAAAGGTTAACATTGGGGCTCATATAGTTATAGTGGACTATATATACCGCAGAAAGTAGAAGTACTGAAGAGCCTCTCGTGGGTCTGTGGCCTCGAATTTACGAGTATAGAGCATTAGCAGGCGGACAAAGTTTAGTCTTCGTACCATGGGAGGATCTCCGGGTTCTTGACTCACTGAAAAAAAAATATATCATACAAAATGTAAAATGATTACTAAAATTAATCTATAAAAAATTCATAAAGTCACAGTTCATGCTGTTTTTTAAAAAGCATTTATTTATTTTATTTATGTACTTTGGATTTTAATAAATGTCTGAGTAAGTGTTAAAATTAAAGTAATATTATTAGGATTATAAATATTTTAACAAAATAGTTGACACATAGCTACAGCTTTATTAGCATGGCACAATGGCTGGCTGGAAAATGGCTGGCTATTTTTCAGCCATCATATTTATCAGCATATTACTAATCAAAAATCAAATAAAAAAAGGGTATCTTAATAAAACTGTACTTATACGAATGTGCATATGCACACAATGTCCAATATACAAATATACTGTCAGCCGCATACATAGTTGTGCGCTTTGTCCTGATGATTTAAGGAGCAGTTTCAGTTCGTAGAGGACAAGGGCCACGTGTACGGCGTGACTGCGCAGACGCTCAACTCGGAAGAGAAACGCTATAGCTGCTTCAAACTGCGCGGTCAGAAAAAGCACCTGGAAATAAAGGAACGGCAGCTGACTGGCTGAGAAATGAGACTCGCCTGTGGAGGATAATAGGATAGAGATTAGTCCCGCAATAACATCATTTGGAAAAAATAATGCAAGACAAACTACTAATAATCTTGCACAAAACTGCATTCATGCAACATTTAATCAGTTCACAAGAAAAATACATCAAGAACATACACTGTGAACTAACACACTAAACCAGATTTATACATATAGATAAATATAATTTCAGTGCACTGAAACATACGTGCGCTTACGCACAAGCATCTACCACACAATAATCGTGCGAAATGATGCAATAAACACGTGCAATTTAAAGAAATATAAATGGTCCTTAACGCAATTTCTGAGATTCCAGAAAACCTGCTTGGCTATAAAGCTTGGCTATAAACTGTCGGCTTTCTTTATATTCGCATGAGCTGAAACAATCTATCATTCAGGCTGCGATTCGAGCTGCCGTATACAAAAAGAGCAGTGAAAAGAGCTGCAGCTGGAGGCTGCGAGGCGCTTATCAGCACACGTGTTCAATGTGGTCTAGTGGTGGGGCATCTTAAGAGATAAGCTTGACTCATTAGGCAGGTGAGGAAAATCTAGTGCAGCGGCTTGTAAAATGCTGCGAGTGGAAATTGCAAGTCAATAAGAGAGAAAAAAAGAGCTTATCTAAGACAAATACATTTCCTTCCCTGAAACCATTTCTTTAAGAGGGGCAGGAATCGGGGTGTTTTTGATCCGAGCGCTTAAAGTTTAAAGAGAGCTTTATGAATTTGGTTTGGTCTGAAGACTTATGGAAAGGTTGGTAGGGTGGAAAATGTGGGTTGGCGTCTCACCATAGTCCTCCAGGAGCTGCTTTTGCAACTGGACCAGAGTGAGTCTATCTTGTGGAGCGCTGCTTCCATCTTCATCAAAACACACCTGATTCAGCTACAAGACAGGGAACAGAAAATAACCACAGCTTAACATTTACAACAATACAGAAGCCAATAAAAATAAAATCATCATCATCATCATCATATATTATATAATAATTTATGTATCTGTTATCTGTATTGTCTACATATAGCTTTATGAATACAGTGACCGTTTATCTTTGCTGACTATACATTATCTCAATTTATATATATTATATTTAATAGAATATATATGCCTGTGTCAAAAGCCATGACAGAATGATGGCCGAGGTCAGTCATACCTTAAGCCACAGATAGTCTTCCGTTTTATCAGCCACTTCTCCATGGTTGTCGGCGATGTCACACTTGCCAATGATGCAGTAGACGGCACGCTTGTATGGATCGGTGCTGTTTCGCAGTGTGCGTCTGTAATGCAGCCGTACCTTATTCTCAGTAGCAGGAGCCAGGCTGGATGGACCACAGAACATGTTAACTATTGAACAAATAACGTGACGCTAGTTTGTGTATGCAATATGTTTGTATAGGATCTCACCGACGGTCTTGGCTACTCATATACTCCTGAAACCAGGTCTTGAATTCTCCGAGTTTGTGCTGTGCTTGGTTCACCACCTGCATGGCTGCAGCCAGGTCCCCACACCTCAGGCAGTAATATATCAGTGCCCACACCAGGTGGCCATCCAATTCACTATCCTGCTCCCACACAAACACATGCAAGAAACTCGTCTCTCAGCTTTCTGGTGTTTTATTAGCACTCTTTTCACAGCCATGTCTAAACTAAGAGGATTATTGGCTAACGCTGGGCAAATCAGTCACTTTGTTATCTATGATATACACAGGCACACACACTAGTGTGTACGATCCAGGGTCATGCTGGAGTGATGGTGCAGTACCTGTATGCCTGGCAGAGGGCCGGGATGTTTGATGTTGAGGAAGCTATGCACTAGCTGATAAGTGCCAGGCACTCCACCTAACTGAGCCTGCTGCAGGTTCCCGAACACCGTCACCATGGTGTATTTTTTGTAGCTGGGAAAAGAGGCCATGATTTAAACTTTTTAAACAGTTCAGTGCATGATGCTAAGATTAACTGTAGAAAGCAGTGGCTTTACTCCGAACCCCTCATACAACCTTCCTCATACATACTTTAGCTATATGAACATTCTATTTTACAATCTTTAACATTTATTAACTATTATAAAAATAAAATATCAATATAAACAACCTATTTAATTCAGTTATTTTTTTTGCTGGGCCTTAGATTAATGACATTAATTATGTTTTACAGACATAATACACTATATTGTCCATCAGATCTACAAGAGGTTCCTCTCCAAAATGTTGCTACATATTTAGAAGCACACAGCTGTCTAGAATGTCTTTGTATATTCCATTATAACAATATTCCTTTACTGAAAAGAAGAAAAAAGGCAAAACTAAATGAACCAAGGCATAAAAATATCATTGTCACAATATACTAAAATACAGCAGGCCTAATTTGTATTTAGTTCAAATTGCAAACTGAAAAAGCCCTCTTATCCCTGCCCTCTGCTCTCTAACCTGTTTTCCAGAAATGTCAGGGCCTGTCGGACAAAAGCCATTTGCATCTCAACAGACACACGACTCTTCAGTGTGTCTTTGGCTGGCACCAGCAGCACATCTGTCATCTGCTTTACCATCAGCCACATGTCAGCCACATTCTACAAACACAAACGCACAACAAATCAATTACAAAAACTAGTTCATAAACCATAATGAAGCAAATAATAGATACTTTAATTTCAGACCATTTTTTAAAAAAGGAATTAGGACTGGAACTAACCTTATCATCGAGACTTTCAGCTACGGCTGCACACAAGTCCCCCAGATTAGGCTGCCCGCGTCCGTTTACAATCTTCTCGTTAAAAACATAGATCTGTCGAGGAGAGGAGATATCATACCCGTTCCTACAGATGGTCACATGCCAGTTTGGGCTATGGTCTTGTTGTAAAGTGATGGAAAATAAAAAACAAGATGAAAACAATGAAAACATTTAGTAGGTCATTGAAAAAAAAGACTAAGATGAGAAAAAGAATTGCGCAGGCGATGTGGCGGCACATGGCGATTGCAGGAAATAAAGTCACTGATAAAAAAGCACGAGGCAGTAACATGGCGATGGAAAAGAGAGAGTGCCTTTGTGCTGGGACCCAGAGATTATCAACAATGCCTCTAGCCAGCCAATCAATCCTTTAGATCAATCAGGGCTTGGGCTTACATGACCTGATTGATTCTGGTCAAATAATGCGAACAGACTGGAGGAAAGGCTGTGTAGACACGTCTGCTCAAATTAACGTCCCTACCTATGATGAAAGGTTTGGTGGAAAAAAGGGGTGGGGGCGCAATATAATGAGAATATAACGAGTATAATAAATGACTACGTGGTGGGATGTATCCCACTATAAATTAAGTAATAATAACACAATCTCAATCCTTTTACAAAAACAGCACTTTTCATTAGAGAACAACAAACTGTGAGGGCGGTGCGGTGGCGTAGTGGATAGCACGGTTGCCTCACAACAAGGAGGGTTCGAATCCCGAGCCGGGATCTTTCTGTGCAGAGTTTGCATGTTCTCCCCAGCTTGCGTGGGTTTCCTCCGGTACTCTGGTTTCCTCCCACAGTCCAAAAACATGCAGATGAGGTGGATTGGTGATTGTAAATTGTCCATAGGAGTG
>JAOTRA010000029.1:13942968-13956586 GCA_026260255.1 Pseudolaguvia tuberculata
GTGCTGGAGGGAAGGAGGGGTGGACACAGCAACAGAGTGCTGGAGGGAAGGAGGGGTGGACACAGCAACAGAGTGCTTGGGGGGAAGGAGGGGTGGACACAGCAACAGAGTGCTTGGGGGGAAGGAGGGGTGGACACAGCTGTCTGCGAGAGAAACATCAGCAGATGGTTCTGTAGAGCAGAAGCTAGGAAAAGTACAGAGCATCAAAAGCTAAAATATGCATTAAAATACCAATAACTAAGTAGAAGTGTCGATAAAAACGATAGAGATTTCCGAGGGAAAATATTCAAAGCAACAAAATGAAGATCTTATTCTTCGTTTTATTTGGTTAACGGCTGCAGATCTCGAGAAATCATACAAGACTAATTTCAGCAAGAGTGTGAAAGGAGATGTTGAAGACTTCCGATCAGAGCGGCATGAAGAGCTTGAGAAATCAATAATTCCTTAAGTCTCACGTTATCTCTTCCTCACACACTTAACAATTCCACTAATACCCAGTGGAAACGATAAGCAGTCAATTAAACACCAAGCCTCACTGCAAAGAGAGGGGGGGGGGGGCTTTTAACCTGGGCATTTCTGCCTCCATGTGAGAAAGTGTGTGGGCGCCAAGAAAACCTTCGCAGTACTGACACACCCTGTCAACTAGGCAGCTAGTTTGTGCTTGCAATAATATATGTCACGCTTAAAGACCAATAAAGCAACACTTTCCTCATGCAGTAAGGTGTGTGTGTGTGTGTGTGTGTGTGTGTGTGGTCACTGTTCTGAAAGGTAAGTGTAAAGAGCAGAAATTCCAAGTCACATCCCTTCCCCTTGGTGTCATTGTTAAATTAAGCACAATGCTTATTAATGTCTTATTAATGTTGAATGTGCATGTGCGTGTGTGTGTGTGTGTGTGTGCTTATGCTGACAGATGGGCGTAAACAGGAATTAAATGTATTGCAGTAGGTGCAGTCTGTTGTCTGTCTGTCTCCATAAAGCAGATCAGAGAGAGAAAAGACAGAAAGAGAGAGAGAGAGAGAGAGAGAGAGAGAGAGAGACCCATCCTGCTGTTCAGCAGAAAGATGAAGGAAAATGGCTGGGGATCACACATAGCTTGTGTGCTGGCAGCAGTGAGGACACACGCACACACTGCGCTGTTGAGCCCAACCAGACAGGATTGAAATCTCAATGAGTGCTCGGTTCGGCACGTGAAAAGCAGGCAGGACGAGGAGCTCCGTACAGAGTCACTGATGCTATGTGATTATTCTGCATCACCTGCAAAGACAGTAACAGATTTGTCGCATTATTTCAAGCAGTTGCATCACATGAAAAGTTTACACTCCAATGGCAGAGTTGATTTATTGAACTGATTAAATCTGGCAGTAATATCAACATGCGTTTAAACCTTTCGATTAGGTTTACAATAATCATCAGAATTAGCAAATTAATTAGCTAATTAAAAATAGAAAAAATAGAATTTATGTATTTGACGCAGTCAATGGTGCTATCCTTTCGACATAGCCCGACTACCACTACCACCAAACTATGGTGTTCCATAGTTATGGTGGGGTGGGGTGGGGGGGGGGGCTGGGGGGCTGGGAGATAAGTCATTGAAAGCGGTGTGCGAGGAAGAGGAAGCATGGAAAGAGGAGGATTGTCCGTGCTAAGATAAAACAAACGGGCTAATGTCTGCTATCTGAAAAATAAACCGGACTGCATCCGACTCCAGTGAACTACCACCACGTGAGTCTGGAGACTGCTGTACATTAAGCTAACAGCAACACGGAATACGGAATGGTGTAAAAACTCTGTGCTGGTGTCTGACTGCTGCTCATCGTCAGTGGCATTTGGAACTGTTCCATTTACATTCATTCATGCTTTTATTGTCAGGTTGAGTTTCTATTAGGTGGTATCTATATGTTGTTGTTGTAGTCACTATGTCCTGCACTTGTCCAGTGTCTGCAATAATTATGCCCCGAAAACAGTATTTCATTTCATTGTATACTGCATACTGTCATATATGGTTGAAATAACTAATATGGGTGACGGTAAAACCTATTTAACTTTGACTTGATATGTTTTGTTTTGCTTTCAAATGGCTAACAGTCGGCGGCGCGGTGGCATAGTGGATAGCACAGTCGCCTCACAATAAGAAGGTCCCGGGTTCGAATCCCAGGCCGGGATCTTTCTGTGCGGAGTTTGCTTGTTCTCCCCGCGCTTGCGTCGGATTCCTCCCGGTGCTCCGGTTTCCTTCCACAGTCCAAAAACATGTAGATGAGGTGAATTGGTGATTGTAAATTGTCCATAGGAGTGAATGCGTGTGTGAATGGTTGTTTGTCTATGTGTTGCCCCAAGATGGACCCGTCCAGGGCGTCCAGGGCGACCCGTCCAGGGTGTACCCCCGCCTCTCGCCCTATGTGATCTGGGATAGGCACAGCAGACCTCCGTGACCCCGGATTCGGGAATAAGCGGGTAAGAAGATGAATGAATGAATGGCTAACAGTCTTACTCATGTGACTGGTATATATGTACATGAGTGTCATCGTTCCAAACCACGTGAGTGACGCACCTCAAAGATCATCCTCTGCAACCCATAGCAAAAAGTTGATCCGAACGGATTAGTATTATTAGCAGATGATGACCTGCCAAAAACAAAAAAACAAAACACAGGAGTTTTTAAAATCATATTTTACAAATCTTATGTCAAATTAAGGTTTGTGACCGAAACTAGAATTCAAACATTCTGGCCAGGTTAAGAATGCAAACCAACACCCAATAGTACCTAAGGATTTACGCATCCCATCATAGAAAGCAGAGTGTCGGTTCAGCAATGACATGGGGTAGGGCTGTGTATTCGCCTGCAATCGCCACATTCCAGGATGTGGAATGTCAAGTAGGGATTCTAATGAACTGCAGCTACATATTATTTTAAAGGTCGTTACTCTGTAGACATTTCGAGTAAGTTTTAGGAACAAGAAACTATAACTATTAAGCACTGTTTTTATCTTTGTTCTATTTGATTTATCTATGCTATAATGTGTGTATTATCATTTATTTACATGCTTTCTTTAACAAAAATCCTCTAAAAAAAAAATCATACATTCTTTACACAGAGCCACTCAGTTACAAACCCGGTCTTTCTGGTATCAGTCCAACATTTCAGCCATTAAGTCTCCCCCTTCCCTCAAGTCATCTAGTGACATTTTTCTTATTGCAATATAGATCACAATATTTCGTAAATGTAATCCCCCCCACCTACCCCTTCCCAAAAAAAATCATGCAGTCCCACATGGCACCAGTGGAGTAGAGATGGTTAAGAACTTTGCTCAAGGGTCCTCAGAAGCAGCTTAGTGGTGGCGGTGCTTAAGCCCAAATCTTCCAATCCTAAAGCTTTGACTATGTAGGCTACCAGTAACATTTTAAGTTTTGAACATTAACTGGTTAGACAATGTTTGGTTAGATCCATGTCAAACTTTTGTCTCACACACCAATACAATATGAATTTGGGTTTTTAGTCATTCCACATAGTAATACAGCCATCCCATGAAATAGAAAGATAGAAATAATCTATATCTATAAATATATATCTATATATATATATAGAAAACGTACCGATGAAGTACCACTGGTTTCTCCATAGGATGTCCCAACAACTCCTGAATCTGATCCCACTGCATGAGAAAACAAATACTTTTATCATCAGGTTGACTCATTTTGCTTTCTGTTGCATCATGTGATGTATGATATGTGCAGTCACCTTGCTGTAGGAGGTAAGAATACAATCTTTCTCCTGAAGACCAGATCCATCTGAAAAACAGGAAGGATTCTGAGACGAGGCAGAGCGTCCAATGAATTTTCAGTGTGTTTGGGAAATTTAGGAAGGGAGTTCCACAAGTTTAATTTCACCCACCTTTTTTAATAATGAGCGGAATTTTAAAATCACATCGATGGTATCTACAATTGGAAGAGAGTTAATGAAGTATGGAATTAACACAAATGAGGTAAAAATCTATAAAACCAGTGAGGAGATGTAAGAATAGACACGTTTCTATAAAAACGTTAGATTTTATATGTAAAAACATTCAGAATAGCTTTCCATTCTACAGTTTTGTTCCTCATTAATAAACCAGCCGTTTTCCCCTCTCGTGTGAGGACATAATCATTATTCCAAACAAATTCACTGCTAAACAGCTAAAATAACACAGCATAAGACTCACATGTTGAAATTGTAATGGCCGGGAAAATTGGTGTGAAGAACAAATTTTTTCACCAAGTGGGTTGTTGAGTCAAACAATATATCCTGGAGGAGAAACAGGAAAACAGTTATTTGTATAAGCACGTAAAACATGTTTCTTCTTGTCATTTTTTTTCCTAAAATGAGCATTATTGAATCCAGGCACCGGCCTGACGTTGTAGTAGGAGTTCAGGAAAACGGGATGAATTTTATTTGTATCATGAATAGTGGGAAAATCCAAGGAATTCCAATGTGTGTGTGTTTTTGAAGACTGGGGGAATTTCCCATCCTTCCCATCTGACGTTTGAAATCTGGGTTAATAATGGGAGGGTTTATAAATGGGACATGCCATTATTACATTAGTAGAGATAAAATGTAAATAAACTGTTTATTTCAAATAAAACCAATCAACTTAAAGCAGATTTCAAGTAGTTTATTAAAGCAATGAATCTCTTGCAAGCGGTGGTTAATGTTCTAATCCCATTCAGAATAATGTGATATGAACTGTATAAATGTAAAAAATGCCAACAACTTATTATAACAAGCAATCTGTATTTATAACATCCAATACGTTTATAATCTAATACGTTTATAGTCTAATACGTTTATAGAGATTTTAAATACAAAAATATTAAAGTTTTATGTAATATTTTTGCATGTATCGAGGTTTTTAATACACAAAACCCCTGTCCGCTACATCTGCCTCTTTCACCCCAACTACCTGCATATCTCCCCTCACCACATCCATAAACCTCCTCTTTTGTCTTCCTCTTTTCCTCCGACCCGGGACCTCCATCCTCAGCATTCTCCTACCAATATACTGCATGTCCCTCCTATGCACATGTCCAAACCATCTCAACCTATAGCCTCCCTTACCTTGTCTCCAAAACATCCTACATGCGCCGTCCCTCTAATAAATCCATTTCTAACCCTGTCCATCCTTTTCACCCCCAATGAAAATCTCAGCATCTTCAACTCTGCCACCTCCAGCTCCGCCTCCTGTCTTTTCACAACTCCACTGTCTCTAAACCGTACAACATTGCTGGCTTCACTACAGTCCTATAAACTTTCCCTTTCACTCTTGCAGAGACTCGCTGATCACGAATCACTTCTGCCACTCTTCTCCACACGCTCCACCCTGATCTCTTTTTTTAACTTCTCTAACGCACTCTCCATTACTCTGATGTCTCTAACGCACTCTCTCATTACATTTCTGACCGCTATGATGTCCGCTAATGAAATTTGGAGTAAAACAGGTCAATTCAATTCAGTTTTATTTGTCGTTGCCTCAAAGCAGCTTTACAGAATGAATGACAATTCTAATAGTTTGTCCCTGATGAACGCCGGGGGCAACGGTGGCAAGGAAAAACTCCCTAGAGTGGAAATCTTGAGAGGAACCAGACTCAACAGGGAACCCATCCTGTTTTGGGTTGAACAGAAATTAATCTACGAGTGTACAGTTCAGGATGGCTGGAAATGGGGTGACGTCTCTTAAAAGAAAAGCAATGAAAAAAGAAAGTATCACAGGTAAAAGTCCCTTTACTGTGGTAAAATTTAAACATTTACATTTTAACGTTTAAAATGAATATCACAATAAATTAATTTCAAAGACGACTTAAATAACAAAAGTCAGAAAAGTAGAATAATAAAATTATAAAAACTCAATTTAGACAAAAGCAACTGACATGTAGCCTAAAATGTTTCAACCTGATGTCCAACAGGTTTTCCCAAATATCAGAATACAATTAAATTTCATTTATCTAGCACGTTTTACAATAATTATTGTCTCAAAGCGGTTTTACACAATCATTAATACAAATATTTATTAACACAAAGTAGTTCCTAAGCTTCCCCATTGACTTAAAACTTCCAGCTGTTTCACACTATCTTTAGCAGCAGGAAAACAGCTGCTTTCCTTGAATAGGCACTTACCACACCCAGGGTGAAGTAGTTGAAGAAGTAGTCGTTACATTTGGATGGGACTTGCTTGTGTGGAGAAGGAGAGTGAATCTTCATCTAAAAGATGACATGAACGATTCAGACTGGATCTTAGACGTTTATCACATTTAGCACACACAACATTTTTCAAATGGCTTAATAGAGAATAATTACAAATATTAGCGATCCCGAGATACAATATTTTTTCTGCTCCTTCCAGTTAAGAGTACAAGTATTTTTGTAGGATTATTTGTATGGCTCTTATTTGATCTCATCTTGCCATGGATGCTGCAGGGTTGGTTGCAGATTTATGTGTTTTATCGGATTACTTGTATCAAAGTATCTCTTGATATTTTTGTGGAACAAATCTGTATGACTATTGAATTATTTTCACACCACTGGGCCTGATCGTCTGTCTTTGTGCATTTTGTCATTTGAAATAAATTTTCAAGTACGAGTACATGACCTCAATATCAGACCTGATACCGATGTTATTATTAGCTAATATTCTATTATTAGAATATTAGCAAACTAAAAAGAAACCCAGGGACAGAAAGTCAGAGACACTATACGAACGAATGCATTGGAGATACCCAACAATAACATGTGGTTCCTCTCCAAAATGTTGCTACAAATATGGAAGCACACAGTTTTCCAGAAAGTTTTGGGTTATAGTATCATTATGTTAATGCAGTTCCAACCACTGTTCCATCATGTCCATGCCCCTTAAGAACAGATCCATGACCTTGGGATAAACTGGAAAGCCGACTGCACCTCAGTTCTCCTTAGCTGACATTAGAGCCTGATCTCACTAATACTATTGGAGCTGATTAAACACAAATCTCACGTTTCATCTGTAAGACTGCAGCTTCAGCTAACATGATAAAGAGTAAATCTGGGCTAAGATGTTTCTTATTAGGCTTACAGACACTGAAAGATCATTGTTGTGTCACTACCTTGTCTTCAGACTTGTAGAAAACTTTATGTGGGGAGCCCAAAGCACTCAGAACATCCTGACATGAATCACCAAAGTAGATGTTTCTTTCCAGCACTCGCATTTTTGCATCAGCCAGCACTCCCGGATTGCAGCCTAAGAGGAAAAAAAACAAAAACACACGCGCGCGCACACACACACACGTAATGAGCCATGATAAGGCTTGCTTTGCAGCACTGCTTCTTTTTTCTGCAAATTTTTTTTTTATGCATTCATTTTGTACAGATTACAGTTTTGATTTAACATTATATTAACATTGTAAAGTATCTCTGAAGGCAATCACTCAATGAGAATTAAACATGTTTCTCAGGAAGCTGGAAAGTATTCACAAGATGCTTATAATTGCTTACTAGAAACACTGTAATTATCTCTATGCAGTAAGTAAAACCCACAATAAACGCTTCTTTTTTATTCTAGTAAAGGGTACAAGAACCAGCACTAGAGTCAAAGCCATGCTGCAGAAACTGCACTCAACAAATCCTTTCTCCACTCACTCAATCTGATTTAGTTACAGGATAAGAGATGGGACTGCTGCAGTTCTATGTTCAATCACCATAGGAAGATTGTGTGATAAGATGAAATAAAAGACTTATATCATCAAACCTGCTGTAAGGATCCGCAGCTTGAGACCCAAAGGGCCTGTTCCATCTCTTAGAACGTCTACACACTCCACATAAACATTACCGAGAAAACAGGCCAGGGGCATCACAGGAGCCCTGAGAGGAAGAGAGACAAATCTACTGTATAATACAGATATTGCACTTGAGTAAAGTAGTTTTGGAGTCGTTTAAGCACTTGAACTCAAGTATTTTAAATCCTATTCTCAATTCTACAGCTCGTTTGATGTAAAAAAGACTGCATTGATCACTGAATTAACTGCATGTCTAGGGAGCATATGCAACACTTACACTCTTAGCACTCGAACAGAGAAGGGTTACTTTTAGAGACGTGCTGGCAAAAGAGCAGCTGGCAAAAGTCATTTCTCTCGCTTTAAGAAATAACAATATTAAGAAATAATCGAGAGAATCTGAACCAAGTTTGCTCGGGTTTGTTTTCTACAAATAAAGCATAATGTCTAATGATTGAATTAAAATATATCATATAGCCCACCCTTAGTTCATAGATGTAGAGGTGATCAAACAATCAAATATTTAACATCATATTTTAAACTTACTAGAGAATGCAATGAATGGTCACATCCGCAACGGATAAATTACAATATACAATACATACTAGACAGTGATGTACATGTTACTTAAAAAAGTCATTCGTTGCTTCTCACAAATAGTAACCTGATTTGTAACCAAATTACATCATTATCAATTAACTAATTATCAAGAAATGTAACTACAAATACAGTGGGTACAAAAAATATTCAGACCCCCTTCAAAAGAGCCATAATCCTTAAATGGAAGACGTTTGGGACGACCAGAACCCGGACAAACTGAGCTATCGGAGGAGAAGAGCCTTTGTGAGAGAGGTAAAAAAGAACCCAAAGATCACTGTGGCTGAGCTCCAGAGATGAAGTCGGGAGATAGGAGAAAGTTGTAGAAAGTCAACCATCACTGCAGAACTCCACCAGTCGGGGTTTTATGGCAGAGTGACCCGATGGAAGCCTCTCCTCATTTTGAATACTTTGTCAAAATGTGACAAATTATTGGGATGAAAACTAAATTTGATAGAAATAATTATTGTAAAACATTATGTAAAATGTACACTCATCTATACTATTATAATGCTGTGGTGTAAACTTCTAGTTCCAAACCTTAGTTTACTGATCAGAAGATACATACATATTTAAAATGTAGTATATACCAGTTGAAAGAAGGTCCCGGGTTTGAATCCCGGGCCGGGATCTTTTTGTGCGGAGTTTGCATGTTCGCCCCGCGCTTGCGTGGGTTTCCTTCATGTGCTCCGGTTTCCTCCCACAGACCAAAAACATGCAGATGAGGTGGATTAGTGATTGTAAATTGTCCATAGGAGTGAATGTGTGTGTGAATGGTTGTTTGTCTTTGTTTGTCCTGAGATGGATTGGCGACCCGTCCAGGGTGTACCCGCGCCTCTCGCCCTATGTGTGGCGACCCCCGTGACTTTGGATTCGGAATAAGCGGGTAAGAAGATGAATGAATGAATATACCAGTTGAGTGCATGCCTTCTCTGTTGGCCTAAACATAAGCTGTCCTACATTTAAAACCTAAATTCTAATCTATGTTTCATTAGATTGTATTAATTTATTCCCAACGGTTTATTCTCCTCATTTCAAAGCATTGCTCTCGGCTGCACTGCTTAACTTGAACAAGGTTTACTTTTCTACAAAAGTTAGACATTGTGAGGAGAGGTCGGATAATCCCGGAGATAACTGTCATAGTGCCAGCTTTTTATCTGAGCTAGTTAACACTGGCTTGTATTATATATTTTTCTGATGTTATTAGATATCGTTCCAGATGTTGCCAGTGGCCCAGTTGTGGTAGCAGTGATTTGGAGATTTCTTAACAGGTGTCTTGCTCTCATAAAAAAATCTCTGATACTTTGTAGTTCCATGCAGTGTTATACTATGGTTTGTTTCGCTTTGATGGTTTCTATAATCGTGATTCGATGGTGGTGGTATTAAAGGAAGTGGAAAGTGGTAGCCTAGCGTTTAAGGTGTTGGACTAATACCAGAAAGACCAGGGTTCAGTTCCCACCTCCACCAAGCAACCACTGTGGGCCCTTGAGCAAGGCCCTTAACCCACAATTGCTCAATTGCAAAAAAAAAAAAAAAAGAGACCAAATATAAGTGGCTCTGGTTAAGAGCGTCTGCCAAAATGCCAGACTGTAACTGTAAGTCACCACTGAAGGAGCAGGTACTAAACACACACTCCACCACATGTGATTTTTGGTGCCGTTGCCTGTCCATGCATGTGAACACCTGCGCTACTTAAATGGATCTTTACCCAAGTCATTTTCTGTTATGTGTGTCATCACATAACGCCAAACACACACACAAACACACACACAAACACACACACAAACACACACACAAACACATCTCAATCCAAGTAAAGCTGCATTTATTGAATAGTATTAAAGTGGATTTGTTTGTTTGATTCCTAGTTAAATAAATTCTGTTTATTTATAATACCGTTATATCACTATACACACACATGCGTCTTTACCAAATTGTAGCCTCATCAATAGAAACATATAATGTTATAATTGACCTTTTTCCCCTTCTACATCGAAGGCCTGACCTGAAACTCACTTTTAGTATAAAATGAAATGGCAACTGCTGCCCTTCTTTTAATTCGCATCTGCAATTGACCTCCCTAATGCTCATATGAATAAAGGCCCACATCGCCTTACAATTATGCTTTAAATCTAATGGAAAGTCTTCCCTGAGGACTAAAGCTTATTATAAGTGTAAAAAAGAGAACGGAAATCTGGAACGGAAAATATGAGTTGAAATAGCCACAAACCTTTAATAGATGGTTTACATGTATAATAACTTTAAAGACACATGTAATGGGATAGCTCATGATACAATATATGGCGAGCTATTGCAATACATTGAAAACAAATAGCTAAACAAATAAATAGAAAAACGGAGACTTGGCTGTATGTCAACGATATTAACAGACAATAAGGAAGTCATTTGACCCACACTGAGGGTTTTACTTAAATACCAAATCATTTAAAACACAAATGAAATAAGTGTCACTAGAGGCTAGAATATAAATGCTAGAATATTGATAGTGGATAGCACAGTCGCCTCACAACAAGAAGGTCCGGGTTCGAATCCCGGGCCGGGATCTTTCTGTGCAGAGTTTGCATGTTCTCCCCGCGCTTGCGTGGGTTTCGTCCGGGTGCTCCGGTTTCCTCCCACAGAACATGCAGATTAGTTGGATTGGTGATTGTAAATTGTCCATAGGAGTGAATGTGTGTGTAAATGGTTGTTTGTCTATGTGTTGCCCTGAGATGTACCCCCGCCTCTCGCCCCATGTGTGCTGGGATAGGCACAGAAGACCCCCCGTGACCCCGGATTCGGGAATAAGCGGGTAAGAATATGAAGGAATGAATATCGTTACACAATCTTTCAAGAGGGATCCAGTCAGGTTAATTTAGGTCACTCAAAATTTCAATTCCACCATTTTTGTAGTGGAGGCAACTAGGTTTTGAACAAATATATCCTGACATGTATGTGTTAGGAGTGTTCTTCTAGTTATGATGTGCAACTAGTGGCATCTGTGCAACAGTTTTTTCCTTCTATGAGAAAGCCTTATGCAGCTATCCTAGCCAACTTACACCTTTTCTATTGAATTGGGTAAAAATTAAGGCTAATATTATTCAGTTTAATGGGATTTATCGGCGATTAAACGTTTTTAAATTCATCAGTTTTGTAGGTCAAAGGACATTCGTGTTGAAGACACTGTGTTGAAGAATGTTCGACTCTTTCCAAAGATTTAGGATACAGAAGTACATTTTACGGCGTTAGAACCAGGATGACGTACCAAACTTTCTTTGTAGGTAAGTTTGATTTAAGTCACTTGCATGTACTAGGTTAATCTTAATCTTTAATAATTCTTGTAAGTGATTAAAAAAAAAATGTCTTACTTGGTTTCTTGGAGATTGTTTCCAGTGTAAATATACATCCTCTTCACTGTTGCCCCATGAGGAATCTGCAGGGAGGCCAAGCCATGGGCAAAGTTAGGCTGTCAAAGTAAAATAACTCAAAATGGATTGGCATGCATGTGTACATGTAGCTGAACATGCGAGAAAAATCTATCTGTCTGGAATCATTAATAGAGGCTACATAAAACCTGGACTTGCATTAAAAGGGATTGCAAAAGCTTTTCATCCAACTGTCAAAGCCCTGAACACCCTGGTGCCACCTATCAGCTTAAGTTTGTAGTTTGGCTCATTAGGGGTTTTTTTTCGACCCCGAGATCAAAAAAGGAACAAGATGCACTTGGTCTTGGTCCAATTAAAGTTCATACTGGCATTTTTCTGACAATAAACGTAAAGATACTGAACCTTAAGTTATATACATTCACAACCTGATTGGTCGGATTTTGTAACATATTTACAACAGAATTATCTGCACAGAACAATTACACACTCATCATGTTGATATACAGTACATGTAAAAAGATGAGATGTAATTTTGTGTTTGTGTTTAATATTTATTTACATTTCTGTGTGTTCCACAGTTGAGATCTTATTGGGTTCAGTAGAATTAACATGTTTAGTGTTTAGAGTTGGGATGAGATGTTCGGTGCAGAGTTTGCATGTTCTCCACACGCTTGCGTGGGTTTCCTCTGGATACTATGGTTTCCTCCCACAGTTCAAAAACATGTCCATTAGGTTGATTGGTGAGTCCAAATTGCCCATAGGAGTGAATGTGTGTGAGGCCCTGTGATGGACTGGCAACCTGTCCAGCGTGTACCCCTGCCTCTCGCACTATGTGAGCTGGGACAGGCACCAGCAAACTCCCTTGACCCCGAATTAGGGAATAAGCAGATAAGAAGATGAATGAATGAATGAATGAATGAATGTATTTGCACTGAGGGAGAAGACAGAAGTACCAGAATAAACCCTGATGCAGAGAAAGAAAACGTAACCTCAGCAGAGGCATACTCTATGGCATTTTATATTAATACTGCTGTAAGATTAGCCAATGACAGCAGTGATGTAATCTTGGGTATATAGCAGGAAATTTTGAGATTTATGCAAAAACACAAGTGAATGCAGCAATGTGGCCAGACAGCTTACCTCGTATTTCGGGGCTTCACTCCATGAGTCTAACTGGAAGGAGAATGAAAGACCTCGAAAGTTCAGATGAAAGAGCTGTTCTGCAGCATTGTACACTGGATGTGGAGAGAACTAATTACCATCAGCAAACCTTTTTAAATGTCACTGCATGCCTAATGTACATTGCACCTTGAAGAGATATTTAAACACACTGTACAAGAGCAGACCTGAAAATCATTAACTGCAGCAGTATGTTAGGAGAGAGACTGGACACAGTACCTCCTGGATGAGTAGCGCCAAAGGACTGGTCAATCTGCTCTATAGTGGGTGCTATGGCCTGAGAGTTGAAATGTACTCCACTGTAAGAGAAGGAACAACATGTACAACAACATGTACATCCTGTGTGTATAGCTGTTTTCCACCCATCATTTATAACTCTCAGCTACCAACACTTATAATCTCATAATGACAGGATAAGATGCCATGTTCACTATTATTTCTAAATGAAGGTTAAATATCGCATTTGACACCACTTTCGATCACATATACCATAGAACTGTAAAATATACATATACATTACTTACCAGTATTTCAGTTTTACCTTGCTCAAGTCATACACTTCAATAACCTGCACATACATTTACATAGATGTGTAAGAAAACACAAAACAAAATACACACACACACACACACACACACACACACACACACACACACACACACACACACACACACACACACACACAC
>JAOTRA010000029.1:13972843-13988452 GCA_026260255.1 Pseudolaguvia tuberculata
GAGTGAATGTGTGTGTGAATGGTTGTTTGTCTATGTGTTGCCCTGAGATGGACTGGCAACCCGTCCATGGTGTACCCCCGCCTCTCGCCCTATGTGTGGTGGGATAGGAGCAGCAGACCCCCTGTGATCCCGAATTAGGGAATAAGCGGGTAAGAAGATGAATGAATGAATGAATGAATGAATGAATGAATGAATTAAAAGGTTTAAATGCCAAACCCCCCACCAATTACCATAACATTAATTGCATGAGGGCGGTGTAGCAGCACGGTGGCATAGTGGTTAGCACAGTTGCCTCGCAACAAGTAGGTCCTGGTTCAATTTGCATGCATGGGTTTCCTCCGGGTAGTCCAGTGCCCTCTCACAGTCCAAAAACATGCGCGTTAGGTTGATTGATGATTCCAAATTGTCCATAGAAGCGAATGTGTGTGTCTTGGTGTTTGTTTGCCTATGTGTGGCCCTGCGATGGACTGGCAACCTGTCCACAATGTACTCCTGCTTCTCGCCCTATGTGCGCTGGGATAGCCTCTAACAAACCTCCGTGAACCCGAAGTAGGAAATAAGCAGGTAAGAAGATGAAGGAATGAATAATCACATGATGAATGATTTGATTTGTGATGGACGAGTTTCGGCAAGAGTGAAAGGGACAGTTTAGAGGACTGCAGTGAGACCTGCAATGTTGTACGGTTTAGAGACAGTGGCGTTGTCAAAAAGACAGGAGGAGGAGCTGGACGAAAGACAGGAGGGGGAGCTGGAGGTGGCAGAGTTGAGGATGTTGAGATTTTCATTAGGAGTGAAGAGGATGGACAGGATTAGAAATGGGTTTATTAGAGGGACAGCGCATGTAGGATATTTGGAGACAAGGTGAGGGAGGCTAGGAGATGGTTTGGACATGTGCAGAGGAGGGACATGCAGTATATTGGTAGAAGAATGCTGAGGATGGAGGTGGCTCGCAGGAGGAAAAGAGGAAGACCAAGCAGGAAGTTTATGGATGTGGTGAAGGAAGATATGCAGGTAGTTGGGGTGAAAGAGGCAGATGTAGAGGACAAGGGTATTGTGGAGAAGAGTGATCCGCTGTGGCGACCCCTAACGGGAGCAGCCGAAAGGAGAAGTTGTTTTGTTTCTAAAATGTGAAAAGATTTATTGGAAGCATTTGATTTGATTTGTGTGGAAGGGGTGTCTTGGCGGTTAAGCCATAAATAACGGGGTTCGATTCTCAGCACCACCAAGCCACCACTGTGGGCCCCTGAGCAAGGCCCTTAACCCCTAGTTTTAAGTCACTCTGGATAAGGGCGATACTTTTCACGTAAAAAGTAATAACTGAATGTCTTTTTAAGTATTTTTAGTTTTTCTACAACCGGGCTGTTTATTAATTCTTATAAATTTCTCAATATATATTACTCCTTTTTCTTTATTTGAATGGGGGCGGAGCATCGCGGCGTCACGCCAGAGAGGCGTTCTAGGGGCGTGGCTTCAAGATAGTCCGCTTCGCTGTTTCATTTGGCTGTTTGGCTGGAGCTCCATTGAGATTTGCTCTCAGCGCGGTTCGCCGCTTAATATTGTCACCGAATTAAAAACTACTTTATTTTTATTAAGGACATAATTAACAATCGACAAACGGTTTTACTAGAAACATCAGGGCAACGCTGTCACGGAAATAAAACCGAAAAGCGCTCGTCAGACGCGGAGAAACAAGCCGACGCTCCTACGACTCCAGGTCACCAGCTTCCCGGCGAAGAATCCTCAAGTGCGGGTCATGCGGGTGGATCCGAACGCAGGGCGAGTCGTGTCCCGGTGCTGTTAGTTTCCCCGAGAAGCCGATCATCACTTCGCCTCCACCGGACACGGATCGAGGAGGAAACATGTCCCGCAGGAAGCAGAGTAAACCCCGTCAGATCAAACGTAAGCTCAAAAGTTTCATCCAGTCCCACATGGACACTATAGAAACACCCAGTAACTTATTACCTTAATAGTCTGGATATTCTACCGGTACTAGTGTTCATGTAGAGGAGCGCATGGTTTCCTTTGCGGATGAAGCTTTCGGGTGTTTCTGAAGATCCTTTTATTTGTCAGCAAATATAATCCAACTTATTACCAAAGCTTTCATTCATGCTTTTCCCCAATGGAGTGTCTAATACGCGGAATAAGTATATTAATATGTAGTCCCTGTGGTGGACTGGCGAGCTGTCCATCTCTCTGTACCCCTGCCTCTCGCCCTATGTGCGCTGGGATAGGTTCCGGCAAACCCCCATGACCCCGAATTAGGGAATAAGAGGGTAAGAAGAATGAATGAATGAATGAATGAATATATAATCCTGCAGTTTGGTGACGCTGAACGAGCGCAGTTTATTCCATTACGCGCTGCCTAGCATAAAACCAAAACACAATCCTACATAAACAGAACCAGGCGCACAATCTTGACAACAGGGGGGAGGGAGGAAGGAGGGGGGGGCACACACAAAAACAAAGACATTGGAGATAAGATGAAGTCGACTAGCACACTTAGTGATCTGATTTCCGAGCAGTGTTGTGATTAAAAGTGTTCAGAGAAAACGATTGGCGTCTGTAGTTCATTCTGACTGTGGAACTGTGGTTCAGATAAACTGAGATCCGATCTCAGGAGAGATCAATGATTAAACCTCGATACTTTTTTCCCCCATTTATATGTATTATTTTTCATTAGAGGCGTTACCCCCCCCCCACTCCCGCCCAGCTGTTTTTCCACTTCTCTTCCCACAGATGGGCCGTTTGATAAGAGATAACAGGCTGCTGATCTCCCAGCTTGATAGTTGATTACTAATGGATCTTTTTTTCATAACCCCCCCCTCTTCCCCCCCCCCCCTTTTTTAAAAACTTTTTACTCTTAAGTAGGCAAATCAGATTTTATGTATTAAAAAAAATACCCCATACAAGCTTTTGAATAGGTGATCCTAGTTGGTTTTACTATGCATATATTGTAGATCTCAATGAAACAGCTGTCAAACCCCATAGAGAAAACTTGATGATCCTCCCCCCACAGATGTGTTGATCGCTCTTTCTGATAAGCTCTTCCGGTTTAGAAATTACCAAAACTCTCTGATCTTTCATATCTATAGATATATATATAAAATTATGCTGTAAAAATAAAAAGGATATGCCAAAGCACCACCTGGTCCACCATCTCTATCTCAGTCTGTCACTCTCTCCAAAGCGGTGCTGAAAAGTGGTTTTTGCTTTGGTTCCAGATGCTGTTTCAGTTCTTCGTCCAGAAGCGATGCTTCGACGTGATAAGCACAGTAGCAATATCTTGGAGGTTGACTCAAAAATAAATATTAATGTGAGTCAAAGGCAGACTCTTGAAAAGGAAAGGAAAAATGGCCTGATAAAGCACCATTAGCATATACCAGTGAGCATAAAAAAGGTTGGAGCGTAGTAGAACTGTAAAGCTGCGTTTCTGGGCAGCCATGCCAAACACCCGTAGCTAATATTTCAGTCAAAATAAGTTGTGTTTTCAGTATTGTGCAGAACAAAAAACATTTGCATGGTTTTAGTTTGAGAAGATGGTCGATACATCCTGGACAAATCGGCAGTCTATAGCAGGGACTACATATACATTTCTTATTCTGAATTATATAAGACCTATGAAGTGAAGTTGGAGGTAGATCCTATAAGGCATCTCTACGATGGCAGTTATATTAAGCTGCAGTGGCCGGTTGACAAGGTTAATTTCAGGGACAGTCAAACACTTTGAGCATCTTTAACTCATTTGTGATCGTGTACTTTTGCTACTCCAGTTTACATACTTTTATCACAGATTAATATGCAAAACATAACAGCCTTTTGTTGCAACTTTCATCCCAGGGTCATTTTACCTTGAGAGACTGAAGCTAAAATATTGTGTACTGTGGTAGTTAGAGGAAATATTTGTGTGGCTTTTGTGCGTCATCCTCCCAATGGTGAAGATCGCTCCGATAGATTACCCACCCCTTTCTGATGGGGAGATTAGTGTACAGCGTGGCAGGGCTGGATCCCAAGCCTTGTATTTTGACAGTTGAGATAGGAGACGAGATAGGCGAGGCGGCGATCTCTGCACCGATAGTGCCAGCGTGAGACAGATGGAAGCGATTGTTGAGCTGGAATTGCCATTTTAATTACATCGGGCTGCCGCTTTCTCATCTTTTCATGTTAGTGTTGTTGTTTGGGACTGGCTGGGTGTATCTGAAGATAAGTTTAAAAAAGAGAGAGGGGGAAGGAGAGAGGAGCAGATAAGAGCAGAATAGGATTGCAGACCTGATAAGCAGTAGAGGAGAGAGGCAGGAATCCAGAAATGATAGATGGATGTATTCTGGGTTTTTAAAGCACCTCCCCCCAGTAAGATTGTGAGCAAAGATAAGGCAGCCGTGCAGATGGGTGCCGAGATAAGCGTGCAGAGATGGTGGAGAGATAGCAGACATTCCTCACAGGGTGACATTATTCAAGCAGGCAGCATGCATTATGCATTGATGTCATTCGCTTAAGTGCGTTCGTACCGTTTACTGACCACCCTGTGGTCTGACATGGCACCCATTCAAGTGTCCACCTTTCCGTTTGTCGACCAAGTCACTCTTTTGAAATCATGGACGCACAATTGTATATGCAGTTCCTATTTAGCTTCATTGGGAGGGGGGGGGGGGGAATTGTCACTTGACATGAAGGTTAATCTAATAATCTAATATCGATCAAGCTACATAAAAAACTGAAACGGACAAAAGCAGCAACACACAATTTCATGATTCACCGTTGCACGATACACAGAGTTAACATGTGCACACACACACATGCACATACACACACTAACAACATAGCACTTTGGTAGCCTGATATATGTGTGGTTCCCCCCCCCTTTTTTTTCTTTGTTCTGCTTTTAGCCCGATCTGAACTTTTGATAAGCCCCAGGGCCTGATCTCTAACTCAGATAGAGATTGCCAAGTCAGATAAGAGTTGTTATCAGGCCAGTGCAGGCAGGAGTTAAGACTGCTGCAATAACAAAATGACACGTAGCAGAAGCAGAGCACTGGACCCTGGCAATTGGTTCCAGCTCTGATGTGATTAATGTTGTTGTATAATTAGTTGATAGGTGTGAATGCATTTCTGCTCTTCCTTCATTCTTCCGGCTACCACCCAACCCCCTCATCCCACCCTATGTTTTTCACTAACAACCATTCTAGTCATTAATTTAATTAAAACTAATTCCATTTACTCACACCAGATACTTTTTTTTTTGTTTCTAGATGATTATCGGTGAAGAGTTTTTTGGGGTTTTTTTTGGAGAAACTTCATCACTCCTCCCCAAACTATAGAAACCAAAAAGTAAAGGAAAACATGCTGTCAGCAGTTTTGTGAGATTTGCGCTTTTTATTGCTAACTTATCATTATATCCTGTGTGGTACAGGTTGAAGGCATCTGTAAAAGGCATTGAAGGTGTGTAAAACTATCTATAATTTAGTTTGGGGTTAAGGGCCTTGCTCAGGGGCTTAAACTTGGAACCTATCCCAGTGCACAGAGAGGCAGGTGTACACCCTGGACAGGTCGCCAGTCCATCACAGGGCACACAAAGATGAACAACCACTCAGACACATTCACTGCTATGGGCAATTTACAACCACCAATCAAATTTACATGTTTTTAGATGGGAGGAAACCGGAGTACCTGGAGGAAAACCAAACAACCGCAGAGAAAACATGCAAACTCAGCACGGAAAGCCTAAGAATCGAAATCGATACCTTCTTGTTGTGTGGCGACTAAATAGCATTCCAACAGTCTTAACCACTGTGCCACCACTTCCACACTTATTATAATCATTTTATATAGAATATTATGTAGAAGTGAGGCTGTGTAAAAATATTGAGTCCGCTAAATATACTTTTTTAGGATGGTGTTTCAAACTGATTTCTGTATTTGTTAATATTTAGTTAAATCCCCCAGTCTGCTAAACAATTCTCTCCTCTGCTCCTGTAGATGGCAGTGTCACAATCAGCCATTGTCTCTAAAACCAACATGGTGTATAAAAAATAATTGCCTCCATCTTTGCATTCATTTGACCATATAGCAATACCCGTGTATTTTTATATTCATTGTATCGGGAGGTACTTGCTAATACACAGCCTGATAAATAAGCAATAATAATTCCGCATGTTGGCAGTGTCTAATAAGGTCACTAGTATTTTACTTTCACACTGTCACTGAAAATGTAGATGGCCATCATATCTTTTTTTTTTTATCTATCAGCGCTTTCACAATCTTTTTACGACACATATAAATAAAAATGCCATAATAATCGACAGCTTTGGTCTTCTACATCGCATTGTGCTTTTAAAAGAAAGTCTCGACTTGTCTTTAGGAAGAGGAGAAAAAAACACACACACAATCAGATTTGTTGTGAGTTGTTGTCAGGATTATTTGATCGTCCACTCAGCAGCTTTTAAAGCTCTAGGGATCGAGATAAAGCTGTTTGAGTTGAAAGCCTAAGTCCAGGAAGTATAAATAGGTATTTTAATAAGGTTTGCTTCACTATCTGTGTCAGTAGTGCTGACCGAATGTTGAATTTTCTTGGACGCCATGTATTAACTGTAGATTTGCTGCTTTTTTCGATTGGACACAAAGCCGTCTTGCTCTTTGATGGCTGCTTTTGTTCTTTCCTTGTATGTGTTGACCGAGCGGTCACATGAAACCGCCTGTGGATTTATATTTACTACTTAGGAAGTGGCCGGATGTTGGCTTAGTGCCTGAAGCATAGCTGTGTGCTGGTGTTAAGAGTTATTGCTTCTTCCTGCTTTGTACATGGTGTGAATTATGAAGAGCAACACAAAACGACACGCACACACTCACATTTTCCCAAAAAGCAATTAAGTGGATTTTTTTGTCTGACTAAGAAGAACTTTAAAAGCCAAATAAAAAAAAAACTGTTCCACCCAAACAAAAAACTAATACGTAATGATGTGTTAAAAAAAAAAAAAAAAAACCCCAGAAGAATTACACACACTTCTGTCCCCTTTATCCGCATTTTATCCGTCACAAATCAACATATGATGATATATTGCTATACAATACAATGCATTATTTAAAAAAAAAAAATTAAGTTTGTAGTTAAAAATACCACAAAGGCGTCCTTATTATTTTTTCTGTGTTTCTTTCTGAGACAACAGTCATTTGTGTTAGCGACATCTACAGGATTGGAGGACTAATTAGTTTGACGCACATGGAGGAATTTAAATATATATAAAATTATGAAATTAATAAATAAAGTTTAAAGTATAATTTGTATATTAATCAACAATAGAGGTAAAAATATGGAAACTCTGTTCATTCATCTTCATACCTGCTTATTCCCTAATTCGGGGGTTTGCTGGAGCTTATCACTGCGCACATGGAGTCCATCGCAGGGCAACACATAGACAAGCAACCACTCACACACACATTCAGTCCTATGGGAACTTTAGAATCACCAATCAAACTAAAGTACATGTTTTTGGACTGTGGGAGGTAACCGGAGTACTCTGAGTAAACCCACACAACGGGGAGAACATGAAAAATCCACACAGAAAGATCCCCAGCCCGGGAAACGAACCCGGGACCTTCTTGTTGTGAGGCGAATGTGCTAATTACAGGTAATGCCACCGCATCGCCTGTTGTTCGTTCAGCATTTTACGATTCCACTGGGTAAGTAATGTCACCGTAGACAGGGACACACAGTTTAATGTGTCCAATAACTATTACAATGTTAATATTCTGTAAAGAAACTTTTAGCTCCATTTTTTTAAATGCAAGCAATGTTGCGGCACTGGTCGGGCATGTAATATTGATGTGTGCCAAATTGCTTATAGGCCCCTTTGCATGATTGTAAGCAGGGGGTAAAAGACACAAACTGGGACAGTGAGAGTAATCATGAGCTGCCCCTATCACATGGAATCACATGGAGCAGAGAGATCTGGCGTAATGTTTTTGATTAGCACAGATAGTCTGATGTTTCCATAGCAGGAGGGATGTGTTTTGATGAACGCTAGCTAATGGAGTTGATTTAATGTGCTGATTATAACGGGAGTTGGTTGGAGTTAATCAGCTAGTCTTTATGGTGAATGTAGATAATATGATAATTTGTGCATGTGGAGAAGGCATGTTTGATGAGATCATGCTTAACACAGTTCCATGCATGAATTGATGCAGTATTCTTTCATTCGACGTGATTAATTAACACCACCGAGCAAGAGAAGAACCCGTCCTCTTGTAGGATTCCAGACTGACGGGAGTGTTGAGGAGATCCTGATTTGATGGAAAGCTTATTTAAAACATTCTTTCAAAGTAGTACTGTTGCTATATAATGAAACAATACAAATTTGGCAAGATACTGGGCACTAAAGCATAATTGAGTGAGTTTAGGTTCGCATGGTTCATATACTTTATGTGCAAGCTTTTGTGTGTGTGTTTGTGTGTGTGTGTTTGTGTGCAGTCTATCAGTTCATGGATGGTGTATCACTGTTATGACAGCCCCCCAGCACAAGCGATAAGAAGCCATTTTCTCCGACCGTGCTCAGCTCTCCATTCCAGGGTGTAAAAAGGCCTTCTGTGGACAAACTGGTCCAATGACCTGCTTTTACGGCCATAGAGTGTGGCTGTAAAACTCAGTCAAGAGTGCTAGCTAGGTTTCCTCTTTAAGTGTATACCGCTGATACCCATGTTGTATAATGTATAATTATTTCTAGAAACGTCAAAGATTATTGTTTGAGGGAAGAAATAATTTGTAAAGCTTTTGTGCCTGTATAAACGTTTATATAAAAATTCAAGCCAAATTATTGAAATTTATTGAAAATTTAGGGCTCAATAAAAATTCAAGTATTCATTCATTCATTCATTCATTTATTCATCCTCTTACCCGCTTACTCCTTAATTTGGGTTCACGGGGGTCCGCTGGTGCTGATCTCAGCGCACATAAGGCGAGAGGCAAGGAAACAACCTGGCCAGTCCATCACAGGGCTTACATAGACAAACAACTCACACACACATTCACTCCTATGGATAATTTAGAATCACCAATCGACCTAATGTACATGTTTTTAGACTGTGGGAGGAAGCCGGAGTACCCGGAGTACCCGGAGGAATCCAACGCAAGCATGGGTAGAACATGCAAACTCCGCACAGAAAGTTCCCCCGGCCCGGGAAATGAACCCGAGACCTTCTAATTACTTCACCACCACACCGCCCAGTATGACTACATATGTATATATAACATGTTAAATTAAATATCTTATGGGTATGTGGCAGAAAATACAAGGGTGGCTCCAGCTTTGGGATTTTTTGTATTTGCTTTGTATTTGTTCCACTCTTTTTTTTTTTTTTTGAAGTGCAGTATTTTTGGGACTATAATGCACACTGGTTTATAAGGCGCTTTATCAATGAACGGGTATATTTTCACACTTAAGATGCGTTCAGCAGTAATGTATTACTCCACTAGACTCCTGACTACAGTAGCTGTAAAGCTCCGACAATCCATAAAGCGGTTGCTGTAGCTTCCAAAAGTTATACTAAAACATTTTGACAAGCACATTGTACCACATAAAAATCGGTTCGAGGTCAGTAAGCACAACCAGTATTAATGCATCGGATTATAAGGCACACTGATAACTAGGCAAACACCTAATAGTCCGAAAAATATGGTACTTCAATATATTGGGATATGTATCCCTTGCTAATAAGCGCTAATGCAACTAGTTGTGGTGACAACATGATTAGTAATCTGTAAATAATTCATTACTATATGTAAGGAAATCATTTATAACCATTTAATTGACATTTGTACTTTTGCGATGTTCACTTTGATGTTGCTTAGTTTCCAAACCACATGACCTTATCAATGCACACAGAACACTAACCGTTCTTTTTGAACACTCTTGAACTGCGTGTTTTTTTTCTTTCTATTTGGGCTTTGACTAAAGCGGGTCTGGCTGGGCGCTCTGGTAGGCAGAACTCTCCGTACTGGGTATAAAGAAAGAGAAGACAGATAAGCTCAGCAGGGCAACTGGGATAAAGGCCCGAGAAAGAGGAGAGGTTAGACCGCCTCCAGGGAGCTCCCCTTAACAGAGGTGGTCTAGACTAGAATGTCTCCCCTTTCTACTCTCGCACACTGCACATGGACAAGCCAAAAAGCAGCTGCTTGTGCTAGTCCAACCCCAGACCTTGATGTGTGTACAGTGAGTCAGTGCATGCCATTGCTATGGCGTTAAGCCTGATCTCAGCTTTGGGTTTGATTTGCTCTACTATAAAGCGTATGAGCTATGTCTTAAAGATACCCAGGCTGTGATGGTCTCCAGAATAGCCTGGTTTTGGTTTGTGGAAAAATAATCATTGAGGGGAAGTTACGGGCTACTGTGTATTCAGATTATTTGTATAATGGTGTCCTGATGAGGAAGGGTGGAAGTGGTAGTTAGTGGTTAAATTGTTAGACTGCTAATTGGATGATCAAAGTTTGTTTCAACTGCCACTGTTGGGGATCCTGAGTGTGGCCTTTAACCCCTAATTGCTAAGTTGTCTACAGCAGGGGTCTCGAAACTCGGCCCTGGCAGGCCGAAGTCCTGCAGAGTTCAGCTCCAACTTCAGAGTTCAGCTCAATACACACACCTTTAAGTTTCAAGAATACCTACAAAGATCTTGATTATTTGGTTCAGGTGTGTTTGGAACTAAAGTCTGCAGGACACCAACCCTCCAGGACCAGGTTTTGAGACCCCTGGCCTACAGGAAAGAAAATGGAGGAATTATAAGCTGCTTATATTTCTCATATCCCTTTTCTCATTTCTCATTAGTTGGTTTTCTAAGAATGCTTTGGCTACACAGACTATAGACACTAATCATCTTTGTTTCAGTCAAACCCTTGTTTCAGTTCCACTGAGATGTCACCAGTTAAAGAAGACCATGCTCCTGTAATGGTTATTGGATGAGTGAGGATAAGTGAACCAATTTTATCCCTTTTTCGGAACATATAAATTCAAGTAATTGAGCTGACGTTAGCAGAAATGATGCACTTTATACATAATAGAATTAATTTGTCATAACCCACTGTTACCTTTCTTCAGTTTGTGTTAAACTCAAACATTTTCCACAATAATGTAAAAAAAAATTTTTATTTGCTAATGTGGTTAATCTGTTGCAATGATGCCAGTTTGTGATGCTCCTGTTTATGATAAAGGCTGTCTGTTGTTTTTTTAAAAATACTTCTTTTGTGCACATCTTTTTACATTAAATATTCCATAGGAAATCAAGCTGACCTATAATTAAGATCATTGTCTGCATACAGTACATATAATGTACAACACACACACACACACACACACACACACACACACACACACACACACACACCTAGAAAAAGACCTGCAAATGCATGATTTTATCTGAATTAGCGTGTATTTGGTTTAAATATTGTATATTTAATATATTTTATATTCTTCTTTTCAACACTGTATCAACGCCCTGTACACTACATGCTGACCTACTTCAGATTTTACTAATAAGTCAAATATCGCAGTTGACCAAAGGTTACCTGTTATTTTCCTATCAATTAAAAGATTAAAGCTCCAAAGGAAAGCATGCATACAGATTAAAGATGTGGATGATTAGATTATCACGCTCGATAAATGACTATTGATGGCGACGCATTTATTTGATGTAGACTTTGGCCTGTTTGACCCTTTTGCCCTGTTGTATGGTGCTTTACATTCTCTAAGGAATAATAGATTGTGGACACTCCTCCGCTTTACACACTACTCCCGTCGGTACCCAACTCAGCTCTCGTGCTATTACTATCTCGAATCATCTCTCTCTTTTTCTTCCCCAATCCTCTCTCATGCTTCCGAACACCTTTGTGGCGACCCCTTGCTTGGTCTATCTCTGTCCCACTCTTTCCTCCTCCATCCTCTATCCCTATGTCTCCAGTCAGACCTCTAGCCTTACTGAAGCAGGTCTTGGCGTATGATAATGTGGAAAGTTGAACTGGCCCCATTACAGCTTGGCTGATGGCAGCGCCGATAAGCCTCTTGATAATGGGTGCAGATAGAGCTGACACAGTGGTCCAATAGCTGGCCGTCTCTCCCCCATTATCATTCCTGCCCACCGATGGACTCCCAGCACACTATCTGCTCTCCATTTCCACTCCTATGACAGATAAGAATGGAAATAGTGACTTCATAGCTGACTGATTAAAGTGTCTGCCTTTCTTGATAATACATAGATAAATTATGTTTTTTTTTTTCTTTCTCCCTTTCTCTGCCTCTTTTTTCTGTCTTTCACTTCGTCCCGCTCTTGCTATCCTTCCCTTTTTTGCCCTGTAACCACAATTGAGATAGACTGGGAGAAGACTAGAGCACAGAAAGTGTAAAAAAAAAAAATCCCCCTCCATTAATTTCTCTTTTTCTGTAGGTTTATATGAGAGGGAATGGTGAGTGAGGAAGATGGCAAGAGAAGAAGGGATTTGAGTGAGATTGGGATACGGGAGATTTGGGAGGGCTGTGTGAGCACTTGAGGTGAGTCGGGGAAGAACGACTCTATTAAATTGCCTCTCGGGGACTATTACATTTGAAATCTTGTCAACTAATACACAACAAAGTGCTATCAGTTTATCTGCACAAACACGTTTGTGCATAAACGACCCCCCCACATATATTTCACCCCACCCCTTTCCCTTTCAGCAAACGCTTAAGCCCATTCTGTCTGCATCATTCCAATATCAGCCAGAGTTAAAACTACGGAAGAACTAAAACAGACAATTTTAGAATAGGGCGCATTTGTGGTTGGATGATGTTTTAATTGACTAGTGTTAAACGAAGCCTTCTCTCCCGTGGGATCATGGGACAGTAAAATGTTCATCGTACACATACTTTATTATCCGAGCATAAGTAATAGATCACATGTGAACCTATGACCCTTTCCACTGCAGTTAAACACTTATCCAGGGTGCTACTGAGATACCACATTGATCTTACTGATGAAGCTATTGCATTTACAGTAAAGCATGTTCTCTCTCTCTCTCTCTCTCTCTCTCTCTCTCTCTCTCTCTCTCTCTCTCTCTCACTGTTTCTTTCATTCTCGCTGTAGTTTGTGCTGTTGCTATATGTCTTTTTGTCTGTGTCCACATGTGTCCACCATATACCCCCCTTTTCCAGTGACACTTAAAATACGACAAAACTATTTCAATCATTTAACAAAACTGAATATCATTTTGAAATAAACCAAAATTATTGGAAATAATAACCAGTTTTAAGGATTTCAAGATGACAGAAATCTTACAGAAAATAGGTCAGAGGTCAGGGAAGAGTCGATAATCTCTTTTCACATTTCATATAGCTTTGTTCTACTTCCAGCTCCGTATTCTTCACCTTTCTGGATCACTGCATTGATGTCAGCAGTTGATGTCCGGGGTTTCCTTTTGTCGCTCTCCCTATATCATGTGCTTTACGAGTTGAGTCGTGTGACTTGTGTTATCTGTCATTTCCTCGTCTCCTCGACTATAAAAAAAACCACCAGCGTGAGTCTAACTTTTCTGCCCAGTCTTTCAGCTTACTGCGACTTATAACCAGAGAAATTACGTGTCTCTGTCATTTGTATGGCCTGTCTGTCTGTCTGTCTGTCTGTCTGTCTGATTGTGTGTCACTTCTCTGCTTACATAGAGAGCTGCCTGCTGGAACAACGCGCTATTTGTTCAGGGCAGTGTAACTGACCTTGATAGATTAGAGAGCAACTTTTTTCTTTCTCTGGGGCCATATGAGTGTGAGACAAAAAAGATAAGTTGAAGCAGGAATTCCTTTATATTTTTTCTCCTGTAAATTCCTTCTCATTTGATACATGCTTTTTTTTTTTTTTTACATTTATTTTAGTTTCCGTGTTTCAAATCCTTTTTTCCCTCCAATTAAACTCACTTAACATTACATTCACCCCACACTGCATTATGCACATTAGCATGCCAAAGGAAAATATCGGACTATAAGCTTGACGTTATTTTTAAGGGCAGTGGACCCTTTTTCAGTTGGACCACAATGAACGAAGAGTGGAGGCGAAAAAAAAAAAACTGAAAGCATGATAAAAAGCCTAGATAAGGGAATGACTGTGTTGTGTAGGAGTTGATATCAATGTTATCTATCTCTTTTTCACTCTCCTAGCCCTTCTGTTGTTTTTTACTCCTTATCTCACTCCACCAAAATGCCAGGAACAAAAAGGGAGAAAGAAAGAAATTACGGCACGGATTATTCATGGGGCCAGCTGATATAAAATGTTGACATGAAAATGAAAAGGAATATATGGAGCGACTTGGTCTTTCTGTAGTAATTGTTCACTAGTCTTTCTTTTTAGGGCTTAGTGCAGCTCAGGGGTGAAATCAACACACAGCTTCTTCTTTTTCCTCTGGTAAAGGTTGAGTGATGGGGAGTTAACCCTTTCTTTTTCACAGTCTCTTGTCTGACTAGCATTCTTATTTATTTGGGGGTTTTTTTGTCTTCTTGTACCTTTGTGGCACATGCAGACACACAGTGGACCGTAGCTGCTGAAATCAGATAAGTCTAACCTCAATCTGACAAATAAAAAGAGTCCCAAACGCAATGGACTGGCATGTGCTGCTGGTTGTTTCTTCAGGAGGTTAGAATTCCTGGGATGGAAAAATAAAATAACAGGCAAGAGAAGCTTGAAGAAGAGGGGATAGGAAAAGATAGGATAGGGGGGAAAGATAGGGTAGGAGAGGAAATGATGGGGAAAGGAAGGAGGAAAAAGGATGAGGAAAGGAAAGAGGGGAAAGGAAGAAGAGGAAAGAATGAGGAAAGGAAGAAGAGGAAAGGATGGCAAAAGGGAAGGAGAGGAAAGGATGGCAAAAGGGAAGGGAAGGAGAGGAAAGGATGGCAAAAGGGAAGGGAAGGAGAGGAAAGGATGGGGTAGGAGAGGAAAGGATGGGGTAGGGTAGGGTAGGGTAGGAGAGGAAAGGATGGGGTAGGGTAGGGTAGGAGAGGAAAGGATGGGGTTAGGGTAGGAGAAGGATGAAGCAGGAGAGAAAAGAATGGAGGCCAGAGAAAAGAATTGAGAGAAGAGAAAGGAAAGGATAGGATCGGATCGGATAAGACAGGAGCAGATTGGAAAGGATGGGAGAGGAGAGCATGAAATAGGAAGGCATAGGATAAGACGGGGTTTACCAAAATGTAATAGAGTGAAACCAAAAGGTAACAATAAAATTCTTTAAATTTGTGCCAAATAGACGGTTTTTTTTATATTTCAGTAAATGTTCATATATATTTCATTATATCTATGATTATGGTGGTTTAGATGAACTCCACTGCTTTAATAGACCTAAAATAGTGTGAGAGGTGTAAAAAAAAAAAAAAAAAAAAGGGACGATACAGTAATCACCTCATTGCTTTAGTTTTATCTATCCTCCGTGTGTTCCTGGCGCTGCCTCTGTTGTTGGGCCAGTTGGTGGCCTTTATACAGAGGCCTCGTGTTTCACACTTGACCCTGTTTTCAGTTGTTGCTCCATCCCTGTGTCCAACAGCAGCTCTTCTGTGTGTGTGTGTGTGTGTGTGTGTGTGTGTGTGTGTGTGTGTGTGTGTGTGTGTGTGTGTGTGTGTGTGT
>JAOTRA010000029.1:13997970-14008723 GCA_026260255.1 Pseudolaguvia tuberculata
GTGAGTAAAGAGAAAGTAGAATAAAGGGGCTATAGTATGATGAAAAAAATTGGAGTTTTTAGACCTGTATCGTTAAGCATGGAACTATTGGTCAGAAAGTGGATAAAGTGTGTGTGTATGTGAGCAAGTGTGTGTGTGTGTGTGTGTGTGTGTGTGTGTGTGTGTGTGTGGCGAGAAGCATCAAAAAAAGAAGAGCAGAAAGCACCTGGAAGGAAAGAGCAACCTGTATCTTCTTTTCACGGTTAGATCACAGAGAAATTGATAAGGTTCTTGTTTTTTTGCATACCAGCCCAATCATTTTCTCCTCCTCCTCCTCCTCCTCCTCCTTCAGCATCCTTCCAGTGTCACTCAGTAGAAAGAGATGCATGGGAGAAGACACTCATCCTCCTTCAAGCAGTTCAGCCTTGGTGCTTTGCTAACCTTGTTAATTCCACATCATTTCCATCTGAACCACACAAACACACACACACACACACACACACACACACACACACACACACACACACACACACACACACACACTTTCATCCATTTTCTGATCCCACACAGTGATCTCTATAGGTTTGCTTCAACGCAATTGATTTAGAATATCAATTTAAAAAAACTGGAAATAAGAACAATTGTTTTTGTTCTTTGGGTGCTTTGAGGTGACCATGCTAACCACTACGCCACTGTGCCACCCAATTTATTGACCCCTAATAAACAATCCTGGGGCAACTGGGTCTGGGGAAAAATGTTTGGAAACTTAATTTGGTGAAACGAGGGTCTGTTGGAATCTATCCCAGCACATGTAGGATAAAAGTCAGGGGTATATCCTGGGCAGGTTGCCAGCCTTATGAAGATGTTCATAAAATATTTCGCTTTAAATGATATTAGATTCGTATGTTTATTTATTATAGTAGAGACACTGTGATGTAGTTCAACTTCCAGTCAACCATGTCCCCCTGTTTATTCGCTGTCTGTCCTATTAATAAAAGCAAAATCAAGTAAAGTATTCATTCTACATTTTTTTTAAAAAAGATATCTAATTATATCAAATGACTAAAACGGGCAATGTATTGGCATTATGGGTTATGTTTTCCCCGCGCTTGTGTGGGTTTCCTCAGAGTACTGCGGTTTCCTCCAACAGTCCAAAAACATGTACATTGGGTTGATTGGTGATTCAAAATTGTCCATATGAATGTGTGTATGAATGGTTGTTTGTCTGTGTGTGGCCCTGTGATGGACTGGTTACCTGTCCAGGGTATACCCCTTGCCTCTCGCCCTATGTGCGCTGGGTTAGGCTCCAGCAGACCCCCGTGACCCTGAATCAGGGAATAAGCTGGTAAGAAGAGGAATGAATGAAGTGAGTAAAATTAGAACTATGTCGATATCACTCCTCATTGCTATATAGTGTAATATCTGTTCATGTCGGGGAGCAGAAGTTGAAGTGAAGGATTTAGAACTGCTTATTGCTCCATTTGATGTTTCTTTTGTAACTTTTGAAGTTGGCAATGCAGTAGAAAGGAATGTGTGTAAACACTGCCTCGGGCTTATCGAAGGACATTTCATATCTGCCAATTCAGCACTTTGATAACGCATGCAACAATGTGTCTGAGAGATCCTTCAGCAGTACACTGTGATATGAAAGGTGGCATGAAGACCTGCTGAAGATTTGTTGTTATTAATATATTTTATAAGGAATTGTTCAACTCCTTCCTATCATCTGTTCAATCTTCTCTTCAGGGGTTTGGGACCGGAGTAAAATCAATAGGCCACTAACCCACACGGGCTTCTGTCAGTGTTTTGTGTGAATAGGTCGTGACCCCACGCTGTTGGGTAATGTAATGCTCATTAAAAATCAGTTAGCTGCAGCTTGTGGCAGCTGCTTTTCCTACTTCTCTGAAGGCCAAAGGCTTTTAGCTGTCCACTGTTTCTCCATGTCTGAAAATAAAATCTACATATTGGTCCGTTACATTGACAACATTTTATGCCCTTTGATGCTCTTATCCAGAGCGACTAAGAAAATTGTGGGTTAAGGGCCTTGCTTATGGGCCAAGTAGTGGTAAATTGGTAATGTTTGGAATCAAACATACAACCTTCTTGCAGTTAGCAGTTCAACAACTAAACCACTGTGCCATCTCTGTAGATCTATAATAAATGCAGAATAAAAGTCTTTTTTAAATAATCCTTATCCTATTCTTTCATTTTATTAAAATATATGAATTTATGACATACCTAGTGTACTAGTGCTGTTTTTTTTTTTAACTTGGGTGGGTAGTTAAATTGTCAGGCGGTCTGAACTAAGACCCTACTGGATACCAGGCAGGCAGACAAGAACCTGATAAAATGATAGAAAATAGCAGCAGATTTCAACTTTCCCACCATCACAAGATACACAGGGAGAGTGGGAGAAGCAGTTGAATCAAATGCTTATTTCATCCTTCACTATCTAACCACCACCCCCTTCCACCCCCCCCCCCCCCCCCCCCCCCCCCCCCCACCTCAAGGCCATTTAGAGAGCATAGACGCAGATGCGCAAACTTTAACTCCCTTATACGCTCAAAACTCACTCCTAGGTGAACGCATGACATAGAGGGACCCTAGGGGACAGAATCTTTAGATACTTTCTGATACAATTCAGATTCTGGGAGTTTTTGTTTCAATGAAGCAAATTTGCCTGCATATATTTGTGTATCGGTTAGTCCTAATGTAACAGACTAAACTGGTCTAAGTTTTTTAGTGGTAATTTTGTATCGTTCAAAATTTCAGAGCATCCCTAAAAAACTAGCCTTTCTGTGCCCCCTTATGATACCCAGAGGTGATGACCCCTTGCGTGTGTGGGGGGTCCTTAGAATTGTCCTAATTCCCCTGACATCTTACCACCTTAGTTGGATGAGGCGAAATCTCCTCTTTTGCCCCCACATATATACACACTCAAAGCTATTACCTGTGCAGTGGTATTTGGTCCTAATCAAGTCTTTTACAATATATTAGTTCCTGCAGGTTGATCAGTCACACACATTCCATAATTCCATGATTCTTTTCCATGTATTAAATTTCTCCTTATTCAATGCATTGCAGTCCTTAGCACGGTCATTTATATAGATAAGATATAAATACTAATTTACAAATACTACAATTTTTGTCTTTTAAGGATCAGCAACATTCTATGTGGGTGGCGAGCTGGCGTAGTGGATAGCACAGTAGCCTCACAACAAGAAAGTCCATGGTTCGATTCCAAGGATCCGGTTTCCTCCTACAATTCAAAAACACGTAGATTAGGTTAACTGGGGATTTCTAATTTGTCCATAGGTGTGAATGGTTGTTTATCTATGTGTTGCCCTGAGATGGACTGGCGCCCCGTCCCGGGTATACCCCAGCCTCTCGCCCTATGTGAGCTGGGATAGGCGTCAGCAGACCCCTGTGACCCCGAATTAGGAATTAAGCGAGAAAAAGATGAATGAATGAACATTCTATGTATTATATTCAATCCTGATCAATGAAGATATGATAATACACTGTTTTCTGTAAAAAAAAAAAAAAAAAAAAAAAAAGCATAAATCAAAATCACAGAATGATCTTATTGTGTTGTTTGATGGGATCAATACTGGAAGCCCTTGACTTGTATCTAAATGTGTTCTGCTGACGCCACGTGCTTGACTGACAGAATAATTCCATGGGTTGGGGGTGGCTGGAGAGAGTACCGGAGCGTCAACAAATAACCATAAAATTGTGATGATTCGTGGAATTCATTTTATGTTAGCAAGAGTATATTTAACACAGAGAAGCAGAGCGTGAGGGGAAAACATGCATCCTTTTTTTCCTCCCTGGACTCCATGCAGATGCCTTGGTGGAGTTTGTGACTTGTCCATGACTCCTGGAGAGTTCACAAGGTTAAATGGTTCACCATAATGGGAAACCGTTTGGCCTGTTCTAACTGTTCCTACCTTTGCTTCATTTGGATTCAAAGTGTGTTTTCTTAAACTTCATACTGATTTGGATTATTCAAATCATTAAATAGGGTTTGTTGCTTCTAAGAAAAATATAGGCGCTTACAGATTAGATCAAATAGATTTCGCCCCATCGTGGCTTTTTTGCAGATCAGCAAATCAACTCAGGTTTTAATTAAAAAGGTACACTTTTTTCTAGCACAGTCACAGGAGTGTGCGTTCAGCTGGAACATAGGCTAATTAATATCTATGCATTAAATGCGTGACTGATAAGAATACTAAATATTTACCAAATTTCTGCATAGTTTACAGAGTCAGTTATTGTTGCTCTAAACAGACCAGATCACACATTAGTACAGCTGGAGCAAAAGGGCAGGCAAAGCAGACAGTTTGACGTGGCCCTGACAGCTGACCCTTCAAAGAAATATTAATCAGACATTGAGCAATATATTTGCCCCTCCAACGCCCCAAGTTACCAGTTGTGTGAAAGAGATAAATGTAAGTCACTCTAAATGGGAGGGTTGCGTTAGGAAGGGCATCCAGCGTAAAACCCCGCCAAGTCTAATGTGCGGATCATGGATCCTCTGTGGCGACCCCGAACGGGAGCAGCCGAAGGACAAAGAAGAAGACGACTCTGGAAAACGGCATCAGACAAAATACCATAAACGTAAATGGATTGATAGGTGGACTATTCTAATTTGGACTAACTAAATGTCTCATTTGTTCCACCATTACATGCTACTCATATAGAGCTAAATGAAGCTCCAATTTTGGTAGAAGGTTTTCTGATTTTGTAGCCCACAACAATCTGAAACCAGGTTTTTCTTGATGTTTTATCCAAGCTGAACTCTGTGCTAAAGTAAGGAGCTGTGATGGATTGCAGTAAAGAGTTCTGTGAGATCTGTGTGTGCAGCAATAGTTTTTCTCTCTCAGGACTGTGAGAAATACCCTTGTACAGAACAATGCATCTCACCAGAAGTCCTGGCCAGCTTGTAGCCATGTAATATCACGACCAACGATCTCACCTGCCCTCTGTGCTCACAAAGAACAATTTACAGAGTGGTGGTGGGGGGGGGGGGGGCATCAGATTTCTTCAATGCAAGTAAAAATATTATCTCTGTGGGGGTTTTTTTTCCTCCTTCTCAGTCTGTCTCCCATCCCATCATCTCTCCTGGCTGGTACTGTTATCTAAAAGATGGCTCCTGCTCATTAAGGAGTTAATTTACTCCCTCTATCGCTGATGAGTGTAGTGAACCTAAAGCACTGTGAATTCTTTAAATTTTCCTTCCTGGTTATCAAAAGAAGAGAAAAGGGGAGAATGGGGGATATTTAATCGTCTTCCAGGGGAACTGATGGGTTTTTTTTTCCTTCTTCTTCTTCTTCTTCTTCTTCTTCTGTCTTCCCTCCCCAGCAAATGTAAAGAAATCCTGCTGAAGCTGCCCAGCTCAGTCATGTCATTTTTAAAGCGTAGAGAAAAAAAACACCCAACTTGATGAAATTTCACTATCAGCTCCAAACCAATATGCAAAATATCTCGCTAGAAATCAAATAGCTATTATGTTTTCATTTCCACGTTGGCATATTTGCTTAATGAAGAGGAGACAGATCAGACCGGCAGAGAAAGTCTGCAGCAGCCGATAACCACGAACGGCTTGCAGCTATCCGCAAAGAATGACGCTTCGACGAGAGAGAGAGAGAGAGCGAGAGAGAGAGAGAGAGTGTCTTCCACTTTTACTCCTTCTCTCAGAGATATAGCAAGGGAGAACGACAGGAGTGTTCAAAAGAAAAAGCAACTAAAATGCAAAGTTGAGGGCAAGAAAAGGTGAAAAGGTAGAAGGAACAAGTGATAAAGGAGCGGAATCTTTACTTGATTTCCTGGACCAAAGCTGTTGTTTTGTGTCCTGCTGATCAAACACCATTCAGAATCAAATGGACATGGGACATTAAGGGACATTAAGTGAATGAATGCCTGATTTTTATACAGAATATTGCCATAAAAAGCATAATTATATAATTAGCATATGGAAATCAGCTGACCTTTTTTATGATTTAAGAAATAAGAAAAGAATCCATCCGTTAGGGTTATACTTTGTTTTCAATGGGTTTTTTTTTATGAACGTAGAAAGGTATACTATTTCTAATTAAAACTACATAGTGTCCTCTTATTTTATATTATTATTTTTGTATTATTTGATTGTATGGGTTTTTTTTAAAATAAATAAATATTTCTAATGATTTAGTATTAATTTCTGATGGCATCTCAGCAGAGCTAAAGAAATAGACAGTGTATTTATAATGCATAGTGTAAAACGAGTTTAGTTAGCCATTTTCAGTTTGCAGTCGGTAAACGCATTATTAACTAGAATTTATCGTCCCACACACGGTTTCTTATGCTTCTGTTTTCCAGTTCGATTTATTTCTTCATTTAAATAAAAAAAAAAAGATCTTAAAGTAGAGACATGAGCTATTATAAGGCATGTCACTTAATTATGTATTTGTGTAAATACTTACCCCCATGCCTAACTAAAGGCAGAAAGTAAAACCATGTGACCCCAGCTCCATCTTGAATGGTTACTATGACAACCAATTTAGATCTATTCAGTTTGTGGTTAGAAAATTGACATTCAATGTAAAGATCTGATTTATTTGAACACCTATTTTTTATCCAATATAATATGCAATAAATGTATAAGGCATGTATAATAGTTTAATACAGTACTATTGTAGTACTAGTTTATGGCATGTCATGTCAAGATGTTCTATTGATACTACACCAAGTCGAGATCAAGGCAATGATTTATTTATTTCAGATTCAATCATTTGTCAGGGGCGGTGCAGTGCGGTGGCGTAGTGGTTAGCATGGTCGTCTCATAACAAGGACTCTGGTTCGATTCCCGGGTCAAGGATCTTTCTGGGACGAGTTTCCATGTTCTGCCCGCGCTTGCGTGGGTTTCCTTTAGGTACCTCGGGTTTCCTCCTACAGTCCAAAAAGCATGCATAGTAGGTTGATTGGTGAGTCTAGATTGTCCATAGGAGTGAATGTGTGTGTGAATGGTTGTTTGTCTGTTTGTTGCCCTGCGATGGACTGGCGACCCGTCCAGGGTGTACCACCGCCTCTTGCCCTTTGTGCCCCGTGACCTCGAATTAGGGAACAAGCGGGTAAGCAAATGAAATGAAATGAAATGAATGAATGAATGAATCATTCGCCACGCTTCCTTGCTTTAAGCTTATTATTACAATGTGAGTAAATGTAGTTTCTTATCTTACTTATTCTTGTGTAAAGTACAGTATATTTGTGTAGTTACATGTTGTTTTGAACACTCTGCCTTCAGCCAATGACGAGCTAAAGTACACCACTTCTAAAACTCCGTTTATCTGCAGCGCCAGTGACTCTGCTGACTTGTGGCATGGATGGCCAAGTCATCAATCAGTTCAGAATATTCAAGAATGGTCATGATCAAAACATGTAATGCTTACATGAGGTTGGTCCAGTGATTTATAATAACTAGCTGTGTTTAAATGTTCTTGATCCAAGTCAGTTGTGATATAAACGACAATGAACTTCTTCTTGCCACCCCTTTCGCAATATTCTTTCTCCAATTAACTGATACAAGTGGAGTCATCAGCTTCTGGACTGTTGTAAAATAGTGATGTGTGTGTGTGTGTGTGTGTGTGTGTGTGTGTGCGCGTGTGCCTGTGCGTGTGCGTGTATGGGGAGGTAGTGAGGTTAATCAGTCTCAGGTTTGATGTGTTGTCTCTGTATTTAATCGCTGCTGTTAAGCACACAGGTTTGATGTGGACGAGGCCAGTTAATAAAGCGGTATCTTCTCCACCTTCATCAGCTAAGCCACTTTGTTCTGTCTGTTCGAGTGGCAGTTAGGACTCAAAGTCCTTTGCGGGTATGTGTTCAAGTATGCACGTTTGTAAGGCTGCTACGAACCCTTTCCTAGTTATCTTCGCGGGTTAGCCAATATCTCCTCAAGATATGTCATTTTTAATTTCTAACGTCTGCTTTGAACATCGATTTTTAAGTATGTCCGAGACCAAGCCCATTTCTCGTCCTCTGTCAGACATTGTGGGCGTAAAAAATCGAACTCGAATGTATTCATAGGTGCTGATCAAAACAGCTGTGATAGGCTATAACTGGTTTGCTCTGATCCACCAATCAGAGGATGGAAAAAAGCTGATGTTATTGTGTGAGGCGAATTTCATATCTGATTGGTTAAAGAACCAGTTCTGTTGCTAATATAGTTAAATCGGGCCAACACTACTTCATCTTTGGGTAGATGGCAGCACAGGGAGTCTCAAATCTACAAAACATACGCAAACTGGAAGCAGTACAGCTGAGGGAAATGTGATCAAATAAACGGTTGTAATGGAATAGAGTTTAGATTGTAAATGTAGGTCAGCTTCTGTTAGTGTTAAGGCCAGCAGAGAAGGACTTCCTGGCCCTGACTGACCACCACTGCTTAATGCCAAGAAATATAACATGATGTTAAGCTAGGCATAACAATTTACTGCTGAGTGTTTAGTAATGAAGCAAACGGTAACATAAGAGAGGTCAGTAAATCCATGTAGTCATGTAGCATCATAGCTTAAACTAAGAATATGTTGGAATGACTAAAAAGGTAAAGAAGGGAATTGTATTGTTGTTCTTCAAGCCTTCTCTGCCTCCTCTGGATAAATAGTACAAAGACTAACCTAAACATAATACCGTTATCATGCACAAAATGACATCAAGGCTATGTTAAAACCAGGAACAAGCTAGTCGATGCAAGTATGATTGAAAATCAATCCAAACCCACAAATGGTTTGTTTGCGGTAGATTAAATTCTAATTAAATAAAAAAACAAAAAAAAAAACAACCAAAAACAGTACAACCAACTATCAACAGACTCTTATTCACATTTGCTGATGTGAGCTGTTATATTGAGCTTTTATATTAAGCTGTAATTTATTGCTATAAATTCACAAAACACATTAGACACAGTTCTATTCCTGATTTGTTCTGGTATTATCATACATTTAGGGTCATATAGGTTACACCTTAAATTACCATCACTTTTTTTTGAAGCCTTAACAAACTTTTCCTGTATGACTTGATGACAATCAGTTCATGATCAAAAGAAATGTCCATGTCCATACACTCGTTCGCGAATCATTTATTACTTCTAATAACTAGTGGCGCACATGGCCATTCGGTGATGCGAGTGTATTCGTGTAATTTTCCCATGAAATGATAACAGCACATGAATACCCCTGGTGGAATTGCATTGAGATGACTGAATATCACTTTTTGTCCCTTGGACCAATTCTCCTTGGTTTTAATTGACCACAAACAAATTACACTTGGTGGTGAATGCATGCTGTAATATCCTCTTTCCCTGGCCTGCTGGAAGAGATATGGATTGGTCTGTTCATGAAAGGAAGAAAAGGAGGAGAGCATAAAACTTTCTGCACCATTTGATGTCTGAAATCAGTGATGCAGCGATTTAAGCAGAGCACTAATGAGAAAGAAAAATCATAATTCAAACTTACATTAAAACACAAATATAATTGGACTTTTTTTTTTTTTTTTAACAGAGAAGCTCTTTTGTAAAATTATGATTAAAGGAAAATTAATTGTATGAAAATGTCTTCGCAGATACAGAAAATTAGATTTTGACCAAGGCTCGGACGGCATTCTAAAAATATTGCATATAGGATCAATCTTTTTTCTTTCCATCCTTTCCCTTCATTATTAGGAGCGAATCTAACTGTGTTCATTTTATCTGAAATTACAGTGAACCAGGCAGGCGTGGAAGTCTGAATTAGCCTAAAGATGTTTCATTTACAAAGACAGAAACACTTTGTCAGGGAGCGATTGTTTGGAAGCATTATCTCCACCACGTTTTAATTGCTTTGGAAGTGAAATTAACAGAATTAGAAAAATTGCCTTTGCCTTTTTTCTCCCAGACCCTTTATTCATGGCTATTGTTGCGTGCTTTGTATAGATTATAGGTCTTTTTGTTTGTAGGGTGTAAATATATACGCCTCCAGTCACGGCTTTAGCTCTGAACAATCCTCTGTTTGTTTGACACAGAGATCACTAATTGTCAAACTTGTTTAAACTTCCAAAGAAATCCCTGGTGTATTCCACTAATAATATTTGCTGTCTTACATTCCACAGTCTCCAAATCAAGCAGCAAGAAATTAATTAAAATGCGCTTAGGTTAGGAAGCATGTTCCATTCTCACCATCTTACAGGTTAGTTTTGATTACTCCAACCGCCAATTTGCATTGATTTAGACACTGTTAAAACTTTTACTAATTTATATATTGTATTATTTGTTTTTAACTGATACTGTCAGCTAGTCACAAATGAATCGCCATAATTGTACTGATGACAAAAAGAAATCATTTTTAAGTATTCACCTATTTAGCTAGTGTTCGTACACTGTGGGATTTCCAGCCAATTAAACCTTGAAGAGAATTGTGGTCGGAACTTAATCAGAGTCTCTAATGAATCCAAATGTGATCTTTTATTTATAGCCTAACCCCAGTGTTCTAGAATAATTAACAATAGCTATTTCTATAGCCTCATTCTTTATCGTTAATTTGATATTAGAGTATTTACAATACAGTGATAAAGTTTCTTATGTTATCGTTGTAACTGCTGTTATCTAGTGACCCAACTTAATGAGCTGGATAAATTTATCTAATCATATACGTCAAACGAGATCAGATGGTATTTGTTTTTATTCCCTCCTTGTGTGTGTGTGTGTGTGTGTGTGTGTGTGTGTGTGTGTGTGTGTGTGTGTGTGTGTGTGTGTGTGTGTGTG
>JAOTRA010000029.1:14022379-14038296 GCA_026260255.1 Pseudolaguvia tuberculata
ATCAAAACTATATATCTCTAATCACTCACGCCTATTTGCTCACGCCGCCCTTATTTCTAAGCATTTTTCCAACACTCTGAGCCCTTTCCTGTTTGTAGTGGTGTTGGACAGGTTGACAGATGAGGTCAGACAGGAGTCTCCATGGACAATGATGTTTGTGGATGAAATTGTGATTTGTGGTGAGAATAGGGAGCAGATTGAAAAGAATCTGGAAAGGTGGAGGTATGCGCTGGAGAGAAGGGCAATGACAATCAGCAGGAGTAAGACTGAGTACATGTGTGTGAATGAGACGGAAGGCCATGGAGTGGTGAGGTTGCAGGGAGAAGTGGTAGTTAAGGTGGGAGAGTTTAAGTACCTGGGGTCAACAGTGCAAAGTAATGGAGAGTCCGTTAGAGAAGAGTTCAGGCAGGGTGGCGTGGGTGGAGAAGGGTGGCAGGAGTGATTTGTGATAGCAGTTTCAGCAACAGTGAAAGAGACAGTTCATTGGACTGTAGTGAGAACAGCAATGTTGTACAGTTTAGAGACAGTGGCGTTGTCAAAAAGACAGGTGGAGGATCTGAAGGTGGCAGAGTTGAAGATGTTAGATTTTCAGTAGGACTAACGAGGATGGACAGGATTAGAAATGGGTTTATTAGAGGGACAGCGCATGTAGGATGTTTTGGAGACAAGGTGAGAGGCTTTTGTTGAGATGGTTTGGACATGTGCAGAGGAGGGACATGCAGTATATTGGTAGAAGAATGCTGTGGATGGTGGTGCCAGGTAGGAGGAAAAGAGGAAGACATAGGAGGAGGTTTATGGATGTGTTGAAGGGAGACATACAGGTAGTTGGGGTGAAACAGGCAGACGTAGAGATCAGGGTAGTGTGGAGAAAAGCAATCCGCTGTGGCGTCCCCTAACTGGAGCAGCCGAAAGGAGAAGATGTAGATATATATATATAGTTTAATGATGCAATTTCCTTTAATATCCTAAGTGTTTGATATATGGCACTATGCCCTTCCTACCATTGTTAAAAGCAACATACTGATTTTTTATGAGATTGATTGTAATTGTTCTAAGGTCATAAGATCTATTAAATGATATGCAGTGTTTGTGTAAAACACTACGACTCTTAATTCTCGTTAGCGCCAGCTAGTGGTCAAATATTTAAATATTTTACAGACTTAAAGGGCCGAAATTCCCACCGAATTTCGTATCGATTACCCGCCGTTAATATTGTCTAATAGATACTCAATATTTTAACGCCAAAGGCAGCCATGTTTTTTGAGATACATTGATGTAATTCGGTTAAATATTGTTCCACCCTACGGATGATGCAAATGGCAACGCAGTACATTTAAATAAATAGTTTTAGTGTCTCATTCCGTCTAAGCCATTTAGATGAATTAATGAATTATTTTTCTAATTGACTTTCTTTCGTTAATTATTGTTTTTCGGTTTCCAGAGAATATATCGTCAGTAATTGTGTTTTATAAAAAAAAAAAAGATATATGACTAGATAAAAGCAAAAGTAGATTCTGAACATCGTAGAATAAAATTAGCTCTGAGCGTTCTAACGCTCTAGACCGTGTGTATTGTGCTGCACGACCAGTTTTAATGAGAAAAAAAGGAATAATAACCAATATAATCAGAGTAAGTCCTTAAACCCACAATAATAATATGTATTTAGGTATAATTTTATGTCACCCGGAAGAGAATATCAGTGGTATGCGCATGCGCAGTCGGCGTGCTCTCCCAGAGAAAAGCCGATTCCGCCATGTTAGTTCCGTCACCACGTGAAGACTCATGATCCAAAAGACAGTCAAGTTTTAGGAAGATTAATTCACTTCAACCCAAATCCGGGACAAGGTTCTCCTCAAAATACAGTTACAGTTGTGATTAATGTCGATTACACTGTAAAAGCAGTGACAGCAATGCCCTCAGGAACACTGCCGCCCAAAGAGAACGCTCTCTTTAAGAGGATATTGGTAAGTTATGGGATGTTTTAAACAAACTCAAATTTTCGGGAGAGATGCATTCTTTCAGGGTTCAGTGACGTATCAGGTTAAAGTGAACTTAATGCAACCGTAATGCGCGCTTTATTTATTTATTTATTTATTTATTTATTTACTCAATCACTCACAGCGAAATGAAGTAAGTGCACGAGTTAAAGGGTGGAGTGCTAATGTCTTTTACTTGCCCTGTACTGGTGCACTAGGTAGGGAATTACGAAAAGTCAGGTACTCCCAATTTTCTAACACTATGTCGAGTTGTTCGGAATCGAGCTCATGGTTATTTTTTAAAGTTGACAAAAAGTGGTGCACGTCAACTGAAAACCCCCCCCAAACAAACACCCTTATGACGTCATGGGCTTATTTGCATATTGATTGCATCGTTTGAACAGTGTTCATTCATTCATCATTTTACCCGCTTGTTCCCTAATTCGGGGTCACGGGGGTTTGCTGGAGTCTATCCCAGCACATAGGGCGAGAGGCAGGGGTACACCCTGCCCATCACACTAGTCCATCACAGGGCCACGCATAGAAGAACAGCCACTCTCACACATTACAAATTTAGAAACATGAATCAAGCCAATGTACATGTTTTTATACTGTGGGAGGAGACCGGAGTACATGGAGGAAACTTACGCAAGCAAGAAGAACATGCAAACTGGACCTGGACCGTGGATCTTTCTGTGCAGAGTTTACATGTTCTCCCAGCGCTTGCTCCGGCTACTCTGGTTTCCTTTCACAGTCCAAAAACATGTACAGGTTTATTGATGATGCTAAATTGCTAATGCTAATTAAAGGAGTGAATGTGTGTGAGTGGTTGTCTGTGGGTGTCCCTGCAATGGACTGGCAACCTGTCCAGGGTGTATTCCTGCCTCTCGCCCTATGTGCTCTGGGATAGACTCCAGCAGACCCACGTGTCCCTGATTTAGGAAATAAGTGGGTAACGAAATGAATGAAAAAAAAAAATAATAATTGTATATATTTGTTGATTAAAAGTTTATAAGAGTACTATAAATGTATTTGAGCATTTTGAGTAATTTATCCATAAAATGACATGATTTTTTCTGTTGTTACCTTTGATTAAAAAAAAAAAAGTTTATCACATAAAAAGTTTATTTATCAAGCTTTTTTTTTTCTCTATTGTACCTTATATTTGTATCTATTAGCGGTGGTGAAAGTTAGAGAGGTTTGGTTGGTTGAGGCCCTATATATATATATATATGTATATGTATATGTATATATATGTATATGTATATATATATGTATATGTATATATATATGTATATGTATATATATGTATATGTATGTATATGTATATATATAGTTTCCCAAACACATGTATATATGTGTGTGTATATATATATATATATATGTATATACATGTATGTATATATATATATATATGTATGTATATGTGATAGAAAAGTTAAAAACCACTCTTATCCCCAATTCCTGCTCAGTGTTACGTTGATGACATTGATATTGTGCTGATGATTGAAAGATGTGGTGTGTAATCTAGAAAGAAGCTTATCGCACTGCCTGCACCATGTGACCTGGATACTGCCATTTCGATCGCCATTCTATCCAATGTCTAAGTCTTACTGCAACTTCCTGTTCTTTCCTGCTCCATTTTTCAGTTTGGCTCCTTTCAGCGTCCTATCTCTTGTCCACCAACTTCCCATTCCGTTCTGTGTGTAAGAGTGAAAGAGAGAAAGACAGCACACTGACTACATATAATTTCATAGAGTTTGCTTTTACACTAAAACTTATTTACAACATGGACAGTAGCCCTGATTTTCATGATTCTTCATTCCTGTAGAATTGTGTATTTATTGTAGGTGCTTTATTACAAAACATGTTTTTCTTTCTTTTACACAATCTGAATATTATCCTCTCAACCAAGTGAGTGTGAATTTATCTTGAAAAGAGGTTTTGCCTAAGGTTCCATGAAGTCACTCTTTATCAGCCACCTTTTAAATACAAGTTTATTCATTTATTCATCATCTTACCTCCTTATTCAGGGGAACATAGGGGTATAACCTGGACAGGTCGCCAGTCCATCACAGGGCACACATAGCTGAACAACCACTCACACACACATTCACGCCTATGGGCAATTTGGAATCCCGAATCAACCTAATGTACATGTTTTTTGATTATCGATGGAAACCAAAGAACATGGAGGAAACCAACGCAAGCACGGGTAGAACATGCAAACTTTGCACAGAAAGATCTTATATATATTATATTATTCTACATTCACTTGACACCACCATTAAAAGCAACCAATTTAAAGCCAGAAGACGCCGTATTAATTGTATTAATTATCAAAGTCACATAGCGTACAATTAATTTTGTGCTTTTGCCAGAGTCTCTTTTCCCTTCCCCTGCCTATGCACCGAGAATGTCAAACATTTTCTAATTAATTTATGTCTGATAATCAGGAAGAGTTTTTGGAAGGTCTCCACTTACAATTTATTAGAGGGAACGGTGGTAGAGGACATGAAGGAGTGAAGCTTAGCACACATACACACACTGGCTGGGCTTGCACACACAAAACAGGTAACAAACAGACCTAAATAATGTCTCAAAAAGATGAGAATAATTCCACACTTATCATTTCTGAAGGCTATTTAACCTGTCAGTTAATTTATTTATTATGCTACCGATGCCACTTTTCAGTGTGATAAGAGAAACACATTAGGCTAAATGAAAAGCACGCTATTATGACCAGACAACACGCTTAACAACAAAAGATTTCTTGCAGAATCAGCCATCATATTTGCTTTTTGTAATCCTGGAAATAAATAATGTGTTTGCGGTTCATTATTGTTACTTGCCTTGTGCTGGACTGACAATCTGTCCAGGGTGTATCTAGATATGTCGCTGGGATTGGCTCCAGCAGACCCCCGTGATCCTGAATTAGGGAATAAGCGGGTAAGAAGATAAATGAATGAATGAATTATTGTTACTGACCATATACAGTAGACTCCAGGTTGAAGACTCAACTATTGAGTATCTTTTATGTACATATTTTAACTCTACAAAAGGGGACATATTATATTGCAGTAAATGACTTATTCTAGTTAATGTGAACCGTTCGACTGGATAACACAGCAGAAGTTACATCATTGATGACTGGCTAGTTTTTATATCATTACAGAATGTTATTTAAAAAAAAAATTTTTAATTGTATGGTGTATTCTCAATTATCTTTAAATATCCTTTAATAATTTCTCTTCTGCAAATGTATTATTAAGGAAGGAGAAATACACAGCATCTTCCTCCACCGCTGCTCTAAAATAGAAAGTAATTTTAATTCCTTGTTAATCCGCTCCTCATATACAGTATGATGCTGGAATTTTGCTAGACACTTTGATAAGAATGAGACTTATGTCGCCCCCTGTTGGTAAATTGGTACTTTTCCCTAAAAGCATAGACTATAATCTAGTGAAATGTCGCAGATTGAGAGGCTGTTCATTTTATATATACTTTCTTCCCTCTTTATTAGATTTTGAACACAGATTACAGAAACCTTATTTGTTTCTTAACATCACATCTTCACTGCACCATTTCTGCTTTCATTTGTGCATCAAGTTTATCATTTTCCTCACTCACATATTGGTTCTTCTGCATGTTAGGCATGTGCTCTTTTCCAGGCCTTGTGTTGGGCTGATAAACGTTCAGAAGTACAGTTAAGAGAAATTAGTTGTGTAAACAGTAGTAAATGTCAATGATAAAGTTCTGTTGAAGCTCATCTGCGTGGAAATGCAGGTGTCTTATCTCTTTCTGGCAATAGACAACAAAATGGAAATGATGCCTTGACGGTGCGTGCGTGTGTGCGTGCGGGTGCAGTGCATATCCTTAAAATGTGTATTTTTTAATGTTTTGACTTACTTTGTTTGGGTGTGTGTGCGTAGTAGGGCAAGGTTGCTTTTGAGTGTGTCAGCAAGTGAAATCGTATCGTTGGTTAATATAAAACACAAAATAGCTTCTGATGCCATTTGAATAAAAATGTCGCTTTTATCTGCTCTTCAAATGTGAACAATGATTTTCGGAATTATTAGACTCATTGAGGATAAATCAATAAGCACCCAGTGGGTGAAAAGCATTGGGTTTGTTGCTCGGCAGAGCTTCAACCCCACCTATTAGTGTGGGGTCGGAGTGCGTCTCAGATAAAGATTTCCTGTTGTACTGTGTCAAAAAAATCAATGACTGCACACTGATCCGGTCATTTGTTATTAACAATAGTCTTTTTAAAAAAAATCAATTATTGTTCGGAAAGATCATGTAGAAGGAATATGGGTATCTGTTGTTTGGGCATCCTTTTTTTTTTTATACCATCAATGATTCCGCTTCAATTTATAGAGTATGACGACACTGATATTTTATATATATATTTTGTTTTTGTGATGCTGAGGATAATAAATAATTGGTAATCAGTCATAAAGTTTTTGTAGCAGATTTTAGTACTTTGTGGAGATTTAGTTTGATTTTATATCACTCTAAACTAGCTCGTGATTAGACATGAACATTTTTATTTATTTATTATATAATCTTTTAGTATTCATGTCAGTGCTGTTAATCCAGACGGGATGCTGGATTCAGCTGCCCAAGCTAAGTAAATATCAATGTGCCATGACTGTGGCGTGACACCAGGTTTTATATAATAGTGCAACAGTTCTGAACCTGTGGTCACATGGCGGCGGTATTAGGAGAATTGTGGCAAAACGTACTATATGTTTAATGATTATAAAATACCTGCTAATGAAACCCCACTTCGCTGACATGTCCTATGGGCTTGTCAGTTTTTTTAGTTATCATAGCTGGACTGCTGATTGGATATGGAGAGATTTTATATCAAGAGCAAGTATAGAGACAGACTGGTTGAAAGTAGTTGAGTCTTTTTTCAGCCATGACTTGACTGCCTAGCATTCAATCCCAATCAGCCCACTGATGTTTATCTATCTCACATTTAATGTTTATTTGCCTAACCTTTAGGTTAAAAGGTGACTGTTGACAGGGCGACAAAGCATGTTATTAACAAATTGTTAAAGTTACTCACACTTTCAAATTGTGATGATTGTCATTGGGTAGGGAGGTAGCCAGATTCCCTGTGATGTGGGCAAAAATCGGCCTTTTAGGGGATGGGGTTGCTCTTTTAAAGTCAGCTGTAGTAGAAACACAATGCTAATTCTTGCTCATTTCTTCCTTGCTAATTCTTCTATGCTGGCATGGGTTCAAATAGACAGCTTGCTTCTGCTCACCCTTTTGGATGGATGCTTCATGTGGCACAGTAGATCAAAATAGATGGCATCATAAATGATCAGTTCCATCCACTGGGGGCAGAAGTCATAAGCTGCTTCTTCCCATGTGCACTGAAACTCTCTACTAGTAGTTTAGTGCTTTGGGTCACATTGGTTTAATTATTCTTTACAGCTCTAGGTGTCTCCTCCTTATGGCATTAGTGTGCTAACGACTGAAACTGCTACATGTTCTGGTGGTCATAATGGCAAAGGAGAGCAGGTTAGCTTTGGCATCCAAGTCTGCCAAACATTCCTGGTTCTCTTCCATTTCTTGTCCATTCAACCTCTATTTGCTCTTCTGTTCCCCTTCCCTGCAAACCTTTTTTATACTCTTCTGCATGATTTTTCTCTCCTCTCTTGTCTGTCATTTTTATTTCATCCTCTTTAATTTAGAAAAAAAAAATATCATCTTTTCTACACCTCTATTCCCTTCTTCTCTTTTTGCTCTTTACACTCTTATCCAAATAACCAACATCATTACTTGTTTCATCAATGATGGAGCAGTTGTTTCCTAGCATTCAATCCAGCCAGATGCTCTGACTATTGATAAGGGTTTGTGTGGACACTACCAATGTGGAGCAGGATTGATAAGAGCTGTGTGGGCTCTTTGCTATTGATAAGGCTGGCCTGGAGTTTTTGGGCATTGGTCACACAATTGCATTGATAAGGTTGGTGAGGTTATTGCAGGGCGTTGCTAAGGCTGGACATTGGGCTGATATCAAAGGACCTGGCCAGGCATTGTGTGGGAGATCAGTGAGGTTGGGATGATAAGGAAATCAGGTCTTTACAACTGAAACGTTAAGGTCATTAACTAAGAATGAGATGTTAGGTTTGTAGGTTTGGGTTCTGGTGATGTAAAAGTTCTATAGATTCTTAACCTACTGGAATTATTCTAAATTCATTACTATATTAAAATGTGAGCATGAATTTCTTTTTTGTTTTGTAGTGCTTAGAGTTTTGTAGAATCTACGATTAAGGCGCCCTGGTAGACCGTCTCAAACTTGGGCTGCTGGGGTGATTGAAGGCTTGGACACTGGACTTTAGACTGTTGATAGCAGCACAATCTCTGATGGCTAATGACAAGCCTGGTTAATAACCAACCTGCTTTAGCATAGCCTGGCTGACCTAGTCATATCTGTCATTTAATCATATACAGTATGTCATAATGTGGATAAAACACTTCTCCCCCTTATTTGTCTGTGTATCTGAACCAGGTCTCAGTCATATTTATTTCATCCTTTTGGTTTTTTTCTTTGTTGATTTGTTTCTCAATGTTCTCTCATTTTCCCCTCTCAGCTTCCTCGACTTTTGGCTGTGGGAAAACCATTTTATCGCCATGTCTGTTGTTCACTGGTCGGGATAGATACAGGGAAGATAGATGAGTGTTTTGGCATGGAGAGTGTTAGCCAAACACTCTTATCGTCCCTTGCACTTTAGGCCGACCCCTAACAGTGAGACTAAACCATAGAGAGACCTGCAGGTGTTTGTGTGGATGTGTGTACTTATAGAAAATATAAGTTTGGAAGTTACCATAGAAGAATCTTTATAGGATAAATTAAATTAGATTTAGTTTTATCACTGCATAGTGCACTTATGTTAGCACTTATGTTTCAATCAATGTTAGTTTCTATAAATGTTCATATTTCTGTGTGAAGATCTTGTCTTTTCCTGTGTCAGACTTACATCTGTGAATCAGCAAAGCCTTGACTCCTATCAATGTTTTGCACTTATCATTAACAGGAAGTACGAGTGTTCTTTTTGTTTTGTCCCATTTTGTCCAAGTTCACGCTTCATTCTGGCTAAACCCCAAGCTCCACCTAGTGGTTTAGGCGGTAGTCAAAATTATTTTCCTCCGTTTCTGGGAAAATTACAGAAAAGAAAACATTACAAAAGTATAATCAGTTTATATACATGCATTATCATTCATTCATTCGTTCATTATAGATTAATACATTTACATGTATTATCATTCATTCATTCATTCATCTTTTTACTCGCTTATTCCATAATTCGGGGTCACAGGGGTCTGCTGTCCATCGCAGAGCAAGACATAGACAAACAACCATTTACGCACACGTTCACTCCTGTGGACAATTTAGAATCAACAATTGACCTAATCTCCACATGGTTTTGGACTGTGGGAGGAAACTGGAGTACCCGGAGGAAGGAACATGCAAACTCCACACAGAAAGATCCCCGGCCTGTGGGTATCGAACCCCGAACCTTCCTGTTATGAGGCAACCGTGCTAACCACTATGCCACCGCGCCGCCCCATAATCATATTAAGATTAGTTGAATTAATACTCCACATTAATATTTCAATTAAAATGTTTGTTAAATAAATTTGAAAATGAATTAATAATAATAATAATAATAATAATAATAATTATAATAATGATTATAATTAGAAAGATTAAAATGAGTTATTAAATGTTTGATTTTTGAAGCTATTTGTCTAGTATCTGCCAGGCTCTACACATGTTCTTTTACTTATGTGGATATACTAAACATTTGTTTATTTTAATTTGTGACCAATTTAAATGCAAAGTTATTATTTTTTTATTTAATAATGGCAGTTATTATTTTATTCATTCCCCCCTTTCAATCAATTAGTAGCGATTAGTCAGCTTTCCATTGTGTGTCTGTTTTGTCTTTTTTCCCCCTGAATTTGGTCAGCTGCCTTATCCTAACCCTCCACCCAGCTCACAAACATATTAAATAACTGTGGAGGTTGAAGATTAACAGGTAACAGACTCAAATAAAAAAATTACCTGCTGTTTTTCCCATATCTGAACTTATGGAACTGGATGGAAAGGTGAGAAGAAGAAGAAAAAAAAGAAAGCAAGCCATTCCTTTATCCCCAGACTTTTGATTTTGTTTTTAAACCAATGGGGACTGTGGCATCATTGCAATGTAAAAAAAAAAAAAACCCACTAACATTTCTGTTGCGTTAATTGGGAACACCGGCTTTAGATTTCATTAGGTTGTTCTTATGCAATAATGCTACAAATATCTTACTGTTTTGTTTGAACAGATGATTTGAAGATATGTGATGGATTAGAAGACTCCAAGATTGTGGCTTGCAAGGACCTCTTGGTGGACACAATCTGGGGACCTTTCGCTGGAAGCATCCAGTCAGATGAAACTACAAACGGAGTATCTAATCAAGTAAGTAAGGCCAGATCAAAAGAAAAAAAGGCTTGTCTGGAAAGGTTTGGATATTTCTTACGAATATTTGTAATAGAAAGAACAATGTTCATGTAAGTACAGTGTGCTTGCTATCATGTGCCGAAAATCCATCCAGACACATTATGCTAACAGTTTTTTAAAGTCTGGTCAAATAGTCGATTACTGTAGAAGTCATACTATGAATTACACACACTAAAATATTATCACTTATCCACCCTGGAAAGATGATAAAAGATACAAAAGTACAGATGAAAATGAAAGGTATCTCAATGTGTAAAGCAGGTATCACTATAGAAGAGCTGGTTGCGAATAGTTGCAGATGGCTGTATGCAAATTTGGGGTTTTGATGTCGAATGAATTCTCCTGCTTTTTCCCCCCTGAACTGTGCGAGTTTGTTGGCTGAACCCTGTGTGTGATTGGCTGCTTCATCGCTCCCCCACCAGACGGACGCTCCTCTTTTTTATCTCAGCATGGCGCCATCCTCCTGGACAACAAACCTCAATGATTGATTTCACCTTGATAGTCTCTCATTTCTAAGATTTCATTTATTATCAGGATTTCTAGGTCCGCATCCAACCCCTCCTTCCCTTCACCTTTCCTTCGCCATCCCCCTCCTATTCTTAATCTCTTTTTCATTCCCTCCCTCCCTTCCTCAAACCTTGTTATCGAAGAAAAGCTTTGTTGATGATTTTCAGTTTGGAACTTTTGCGTTCGCATTCTATCACATCGCCTCCCCCTCTTACATGGCACTATCTTTGAGCCGAAGGAGTGTACAAGATAACGGGCGGAGAGAAATCTCAAATTCCTGCTTCGCTCACTGTCCTTCCGTATCCTCCTTCTTGGTTGTCCATTGCTTAGGCTGCAGGGGTCATACAGGGTCAGGGACAGTTCTTTTGAGCCAAGAAACTCATTCAAACCCTGCACACACATGCTGAGGATTAATCTGAACACAGGCCAGTGATAATACACACAAACCAATGCACTCTTTGCAGTTTATTAAGCTTTTGGCTGTAAACAGGTTTGAAGCAGCTCTAATATTGAAGTGTTTGGCTTTGGGGCAGCTTCAGCACCAGCATAGGTGGAAGCGTTAACCGGACATCATTGCCATGTGCTTCAAACGCGCTCTACAAATTTACCTTTCCTGTGCCTGTCTCTGATAAGCCACCATCAGCTTTACCTTACCTGTTAAAAAGGCAGAACTAATACATCCCTGCTGTATGGAAACCACTTCCACAAACTATATTCTTTAGATTTAAATACCTGGGTCATTTGATTCATCTTAACCTATCCTAACTATTACTATTTTATAAGGTTGTTAGCTTTCATTCATTCATCTTCTAACCAGCTTATTCCCTATCTCGGGGTCACATGAGTCTGCTTGAGCCTATCCTGGCGCAATTGTTTCTACAATTGAACAGAGAAATCGCAGCAAGAAGCCCATTTCTGATTTCCTATGGTTTCACAATGATTGAATGTTTTTATGTTCAGTGTGTTTTAGTCTAAGATTTAGGTATTAGTGTTTAACATTAAATCAATAATAATGCTTGTATTTAACGAGGAGACAAGATCAGGAGTCATGTATTGAAAATATAGCTTACAGATAAAAAAGACTGAAGCTTCCTGTCCAAAAACTGAAAAAAAAAAAAAAAAACCTCCACACTTACAGGTCGCTTTGTCATTTGCAAAAAAAAAAACAAAAAACCCCACTGCCCCGCTTTAAAATCTTTTCTTACATGACCAGTGTCTTTACAACATATTTTACAAACAAGAATTGCCAATAATTTCTCCAAAATAACTGTAGAGAACCCAATTTTTATACATGTTTGGAGGCTCCTAATTTCTGAACTGCTGAATTTCAACATTTTCCAGCCCACGAAGGGTGTGTGAAGGTGAGATGCTTTCACTCTCTGCACCGCTTTCTCCCTTTTTCTCTCTATGTCTTGCACTCATTCTGATAGGGTTTGTTTACCATGTGCCCTATCACTCTAGTCTATCTACATCAGCCAGTAGAGTGTCTCAAAAAGTCACCCCTCAGTAACCAAGCTTTTTGCCAAAAGCGCTGCATGAATATTTTCAATTATACTTTCTCTCAATTATCTGTTCAGTGATCGATAAAAAAGCATGCCAGACTGCATCCAGGTGAAATAACACATCATGTGTGGTATTGAGAGGGCAACCTGAAGAGCACACCGACAATCATCTATTACTTCAGTAGCAGGACAAAAAAAAAGAGAATGCAGAAAAGCACAAATGTGTGGGAAGAAAATAAATAAAGGAATGGTGAGCAGAGAAAAAAAGTGAAGGCCTATAGAAAAAAAACTCCAGGAGGGTAACTGATGGTGTCTGGAAGTGGAGGGAGGACGGACTTGCGTGTTTAATAGTTGATGATCTGACTGTGCTCTGCCTGAAGTCTGCCAAAAAAAAAGGAAGAGAGAGAGAAAGAGGAGGGGAGATGAGGGAAAACCTGTGAACCTCATCTCCGGCAGTTTAGGAGTCTGCTTTCCATGAGTGTCTCTTTTTCTAGTCTCTTATCACATCCGTTTTAAGTATCAACACTTTTATAATTTTATATTGTTTGCATGGAGCTGATCGGAGGTCTTGTTTTCCTGGAAAGATAAGAGATTGCGTTCAGAGGCGTTTTACATTTGTAGGCGCAAGCGTATAACACACATGGCTACATTTAATGTATGTATATGTGGAGCAGTGAAAGTGATAGAGAAAAAGAGAAACGTGTGTGTGTGTGTGTGTGTGTGTGTGTGTGTGTGTGTGTGTGTGTGTGTGTGTGTGTGTGTGGCGGATGAGAAGAGCTTTCTGATTATTATCTTCCTTCCTTTTCTTCTCTGTATTTTCGAAGATTCACACACTGACCTCTTTGTTTGGGACAGTGTGCACCCTTCTTCACCCCCTGCTGGGAAAGAAACCATTTCCTGTGGCAGAGAGATAGAGAGAGGGGCAGACACAGAGAGAGAGAGAGAGAGAGAGAGAGAGAGAGAGAAGAGAGAGAGAGTGAGAGAGAGAGAGGATGCTGAAAGAAAAGGGGGTGAGAAAAGGATGTGCAGAGAGATACGGGATAGAAATAGATAGCAAGAAGGAGATGAAGACAGAGTGTGTCAGTGCATAAAAAAGAAAAAAGAATAGTTGAGGAGTGGATTAAATGGAGAGAAACGAAAAGAAAGGAGAGTCACAAATCCTTCAATTCAAAACCAACTGGCTGATTGCAGATTAAATAATTTTTTTTAATCTCAATTTTTTTGATTAAAAAGGAAATGAAATCTGCCCCTGTGTCAATGTTTTGGGGACATTTTGCAGGTTTGGATTAAAAGGTCTTTACAAGGTGTGTACGTGTGTGTTTGTGTGTGGGGCAAGATTTCTGCTTAATATTAGACCAAATAATTAGATTGGCCATCGTTGTGGTGGCAGTGGTGCAGGTATCGAGCAGATTAAAGAAAGGATTAATATTCATGAAGCACTGGGACTCGAACTAACTAGAAAAACACCTCATCCGATTTCAATAAGAGCTTGAGAAACCCACTTCTCTTTCGGCAGCGTCCACTAACAGGTTCACACAAACGCCTCTCAAGCAAGAAGCAACGCTTCCCTCAAAAATCTGAAAAGCTGAAGCAAATTGCTTATTCAGTGGTGGTTTCATTGCCAAAGGTTTGTGTCTGTACTGCATTGTGGATAACGAAGAGTTTCACACACCACTGAGCCAGCCAGTGTGTCCTTCTGATGTTATTTAAGTGTTCTTCATCATTGTTCTAATAACCTGATGTGCCCCCTCCCATTTTAAATCATCACGTTTAGAAAAGTGGGGTGCAGCATGGTGGCTTAGTGGTTAGCACTGTTGTCTCCCAGTAATTCCAGGTTCATATCCCTGGCCTTTTTCCTCCCACAGTCCAAAAAAGTGTTTGTTTAATTGGTGATCCTTAATTGTCCTTATGAGTATAAGTGTGTGTGGTTGTGTGTCTTCTAGGATCGACTCCAGCAGCTCCCTATGACCCAGATTGAGTAAGCAGGTATAGGCGATCAGTAAATGGATAGATTTGTAAATGAACACTTTCACAACTGTATAGTAAACTTTTCTGAGTCTGTGAGAGAATGAAGGGAAGCTTGTGAATGGATTTGTGTAATCTGTGAACAGGTGTGGCCATACATGTTGAGTCAGAATGGGTGGCTGAGCACACTGACTTCTCCTTTTGTGCAGCCCAAAGTCGAGTCGTGTTAAATGAGTCTGAAACAAATTAGCAGAAGCACGCAGCACTTACAGCACAGACGGCTCCGGCATTGGGTTTCAAATTAAAACAAAAGAAGCCCTATCGCCTTATCAGCACTAGTTCCCCATGAAATACAATACGGACCATATCTTCAGGCAAGAACAGACAGATTTAGAAAGAAACCCTTCAGCTGTCCTCCATGGCTGGCTGGCTCATCTCACTGCCCTGACGCTTGGTTCCTTTCATCCTTGGCTTCTATGTTGAAAAGATGTCTTTCATATTCTCCAGTCTTTAATGTTTGGTAGGATGACAGGAAACATGGACCTTTGCATCTGCAGTAGCTAAAGCTTAGCTTGTTGTGTGTAGTGAAACAAAGTGTGAAGTGCCTGATACTGGCACAGGCGTTATGGAACTACTGGCATCTAGTGAAAATGTTTCAGAAACTGAGCCACTAGTTGCGTTGAAGCCTTGTTTCCCAAATTTAACCCGTTCCTGAATCAAATGTCTATCTTACAATCAAATTCTCCCGTTAGGAATAATATTCATTGTACACTTACAGAATAAATATAATTTCTGAGTAAAATTTTGGAAACACATTTCTGAATGACATCTGGCACAAAAACACAAACAACAGATCCTTTAAGTCTTGTCAGTTTAAATTGGGGCCACCATAGATTGGACTTGGTGTCCAACACATTCTATCTATACTATATGGATTGATACCTTGAAAATTGATATCTTCTTGAATTTTTTGATTTTCTTGAATACATTTTCAATGTGTCTGTCTTTCTGAACCGTAATTTAATGCCTACTAAGCCCACAAAGTGTTTAGGTGGGTCAAATTCCTGGACCACAGAACATTTCAGCATCACTATGTCTCTTTTAGTGTGTATTCATAGCACAATGCACAAGCATGCCAAAAACTAGGATTAACATTGTTATTTTGTGCAACAGTAGGTCTACTCGGATAGGGAGTATTTAAGTTTTGGTTAGGTTTTAGTTGCTGCATACCAAGAAAACCTCAGAAGGCACAGATCCCAATAATTTCCCGTTTTCCTGCTGTTGTGTCTTGTATAATATGTAATGAGATAATCAATATAATTCATGTATTTGTGTAATGAGAATATTAAGTGTGTATCTACTTAGATGCGTGTGTGTGTGTGTGTGTGTGTGTGTGTGTGTGTGTGTGTGTGTGTGTGTGTGTGTGTGTGTGTGTGTGT
>JAOTRA010000029.1:14041867-14056815 GCA_026260255.1 Pseudolaguvia tuberculata
TGTGTGTGTGTGTGTGTGTGTGTGTGTGTGTGTGTGTGTGTGTGTGTGTGTGTGTGTGTGTGTGTGTGTTATAATAAGCATGTGGGAATGAAAACTTTCAAAGCGCACACTATTCCCATGTTTGGACAGATCATAAGAGACATTGTAATGAATTAGAGCTCTTACATAACCTTTCTTATCGATGTTTATTGTTGTCTTTATCTCTTTGTTTATTGTGTGTGTGTTTTGTCCAGCTGTCCCCTGACCAGCTGTATAAATATAATAAATGGGAGTTGCTTTGTAGAACATCATGTAAATGTTTAAAATGTATCATTTTTATATTTAAATGTATTTTTTTTTAATCCATTTCTTAACCTAGCACTTTATTGGAGTCCACATAGAGACACACAAGTATTCTTTCGATCAATGTTTCATCCTCTGTATGTTTTTATATTCAGAGTTTGGTGTGTGAGGATGTGGACTGTTGGCTTGCAAGAATCCCTGTGACCTTCTGTTCCTCAGAAGCAAACTGCATCATTTATAACCAAGGTACTACGCCACTCACTTTACACAAACAATGCAACACTCCCCTTTATACTGACTTTAATGCTTCAGGCAACATCAGGATGGATTATAAGAGATGTTGTTGTTGTTGTTGTTGTTGTTTTTAAAAAGCATTTGTATGTTAATGGAAAATTCACAAACATAAATTTGTTACAAACAAATAAAATAGCAGCAGCTATAAAAACCTGTTAAATAATAATTGATTCTGTTTTTGGATACACGTTTCAGTTTAGTTGCAAGGTTAAGTATGATTGCGTGACTGACGCTGTCTGTTATCTTTTCAGGTGATGGTCTATACTGTAAGCTTACTCAGGAGATCTTTAGTGGAGATTCTTTAGTGGCCATCCTATCCTTGACCAGTACAGCACAACAGACCGGAACCCAAACTCAAAAACCCTTAGTGAAGGAGGAATCAGTATACCCATCAACCCTGCCTTCCGATATACAGCTACTCCCACAGCAAGCTGGCATGGCGGCCATTTTGGCCACTGCAGTTGTTAACAGTAAGTCGCTATTATTTTACTTGTGAATGAATTTGTGGTGTGTATGCACAAGTAATAGTTAAATTGATGAACAGAATTAGATTTGGCTTTGCAATAAATTAAAAAAAACTCCAGCAAAATCATGGGTGAACTCTCTTTAGTCAAGCTACCACTAGGTGGTAGTATTGTTTCATTTGAGGCGTACCGGTGGGACAGGTAATGCACTCGTACCAAAGCGCAAATACCTCTATTGTACATGTCTCTTTTATTCCTTTACTTTCTGTCCATCAGTCATTTACTTTGGCATTCTGCTATAAGCTAATGTGTCTTGTAATATTTGGAAGTGGACTTGATAAATAAATGATCAATCTAAAAAATAAATCAGCTAAATGTTAAACCCCAACTTGCTTTTTTTCAGCCCTCTAGCATTAAGCATGTGGTAAAGAGACCTGTCATTATGGGGTTCTATAGTAATTATCCAATATCCCATGTTTAGCATGCCTTGACATCTGATCTGTACAATTATACATGTCTTCTCAATCCTGTTGCCGTGGAGATTCAGTTTGCTTGCCTTTGCTTTGTTCAGATGTGTGCGTCATACGTTTTCTGTGACTTAGTGAAGCCCGCAGCTGGGATACCTTTAAAGTAACTGTCATTCATTCATTCATTCATTCATTCATTCATTCATTCATTCATTTTGCCACCCGCATATTCCCTAATTCGGGGTCACATGCTGGTGCCTATCCCAGCGTACATAGGGCACGAGGCAGACGTACACACTAGACAGTTTGCCAGTCCATCGCAGGGCCACACATAGACAAACAACCACTCACTTACACATTCACTCCTTGGGCAACTTAAAATCACCAATCAACCTAACCACACAAGAGCGGGGAGAACACACAAATGCACAGAAAGATCTTTGGCCCAGGACTCAAACCCAAGTCCTTCTTGTTGTGTTGCCATCGTGCTAATCACTACATTGTGTCATTAGTTTATTTTAATAATTGCAGTTTATATAGTTCTCTTCTTAAAGTATATAATATTTAAGTAATAAAGTATAATAAAATATTTTTCCTCAGAGGATATCTTCCCATGCAAAGATTGTGGGATCTGGTACAGAAGTGAGAGAAACCTGCAAGCTCATCTAATGTACTACTGTGCCAGTAGGCAGAAGCAACCGGTCACGGCTTCTCCTCCACAGGACAAGCTTAAAGACTCGTACCCTAACGAGAGGGTGTGCCCATTCCCCCAGTGCAACAAGAGTTGTCCCAGTGCCAGTTCACTGGAGATCCACATGAGAACACACAGCGGTGGGTCTCACTTCTTTTTCTCACTTCTACTCTCTCTACCTTGTCTCATATTATCTTTCTATTTCTTACATTTCTAATAATTTCTCTCACACTGTCCATTTCTCAATCCATCTTTTCAGAATAATGATTATGAATAATTCATTTTATGCATTACAGATTTGACAACTCATTGAGTGCATTTCATTAACCACCTTCTAGTTTTCAAAAGTGCGTAAGCAAAGTGCATACATTTTCCCTGACAATGTGTGTATATGCGTCTGTCTTCCAGGTGAACGGCCATTTGTCTGTTTGATTTGCTTGTCTGCATTCACTACGAAGGCCAACTGTGAGCGGCATTTGAAGGTGCACACTGACACTCTGAATGGTGTGTGCCATGGCTGTGGATTCATCTCCACAACACGAGATATCCTCTACAGCCATTTGGTCACTAGCCACATGGTGTGCCAGCCTGGTTCTCGCAGTGAAGGCTACTCCCCCAAACCTCCATTAGGCACAGGTAGACATCTGGGTTTGTTTATTTAATTAATAAAAGTCTCAACTTTCACTTAAAGTGGAGCGATGAGTGTGTAAGTCCAAAATAATGTTCCCACTTGATTCTTTCTGTTTATTGTATTTATATCCTTATCTAATTAGACATTTGTCCTATTTATGCAACGAAGCTGATAAAGCTTTAGGACCTTGCTATAGGGGCCCCACAGTGGCAGCTTGCTGGTCTAAGGACACTGAGCTATCGTTCCTCTATTTAGTTTTGCACACTTTCTAATTGTGCTTACTCATTTACTGTATTTGTTCAACAGGTTTGAGTCCTGTGGAATCTGGAATATTGCTGAAGTGTCAAGTATGTGGATTTTCAGCAGACACGCCTGCTCTACTCCAGCAGCATGTCCATACCCACCTGGAGGTCAAGGTTCCTGTTGAAAGAAGCCACACCCCTCGTCAAGGTAGCCCTGTAACCGCAGACCTCTCAGAGTCTCAGGATCAAGCGCTCTCAGCAAGCATGCCTAGACCAGACTCTTCCAGCCCTGGAGCCAATGGTGGAGCAGCCACTTCCCGTGGCTGCAATTCTCCAGAGCAGTTGAAGATCAAGGAAGAGCCACAATCCGATTCAGAATGCAAATTGATGGATGAAGAACAGAATGGTAATCCTATTTTATATGCAGCCCAGGCAAGTTCCCCTGTTCTTACCCCCCCTAAGAGTCCTTCAGTTATTGCAGTGAAGGCAGAGCCATCCAGTCCTACCCCAGGCTCTAGCCCTGTTCACTTGGGAGCAGGGGGATCAGTGTTACCTGGTGGAGCTTTGTTTCTACCCAATTACCTTTTCAGTCCAGAGGCTGCCATTATGCCCCAGGCTTCTGAAATACTGGCCAAAATGTCAGAGATGGTTCATAGTAGGCTGAAAAGCGGGCAGGTTCCAGCATCTGCACAAGGTTTCTACTCTGCAGGCTCTCCCTCTGGTGTCCTCAAGGGGACAACATGCTTTGAGTGTGACATCACCTTCAATAATATAAACAATTATTATGCCCACAAGAGGTTATACTGCTCTAGCAGACACCAGCAAGGGGAGGGTCCGGGCATAGCAACAGATGATCCAGTACCTGCACCAACTCTTTCAGACAGTGATGCCTCTCCACAAGCAGGACCAGCCAATTCTGCAACATCAACTTCCCCTAGCTGCCCTGACTCCGCCGTCGCTGCAGTTACAGACAACAAACAAACAGAGGTAAAAATTGAAACTCCAGCACTGAAAGACACTGGTTGCTCATCATCCTCAGAGGGTGAAGGCAGTGGAGGGGGTAGGGTAAGTGAGGGAAGTCAAAGCCCTGCAGAAGTCAGTGGATCCGCTGAAGATTTGGAGGAGGATCCCACTCGCACTTTCTGTCAGGCCTGCAATATTCGTTTCAGTAGACATGAGAACTACATGGTTCATAAGAGATTTTACTGTGCCTCACGTCATGACCCCACCAACCAGCGTCTTTTAGCAGGCAAGGTTGCTTTTGTGCCACAGCCCATTCGTACAAGGAAACGCAAAAAGATGTACGAAATCCATATGGCACGGAATGAGGCCCTGGCAAATTCTGCAACCATTTCTTCTGTACCCGGCATTCAAGTGAAACAAGAGTCTGGCAGTGCCCGATCTGGGACTCCTGTGGCCACAATTGCCAGCTCTGCTTGCAGTTCTACTTCAGAAGGTGATGGTCCCATTGACCTTAGCAAAAAGCCCTGTTTGCGGGAGAACTCGAGAGGAAATAATTTTACAGCGTTGCCTCTTACTGATTATCACAAATGTACAGCCTGTAGTATCAGCTTTAACAGTGTTGAGAATTATTTAGCTCACAAATCATTCTACTGCCCTGCCACCGCCTTGCAACCTCAAACACGTGATCAGCTACATCGACTTAAGAGACCTGCTTCCACTTCCCCCAAGAACAAAGTTTCCGATCTCCATCCTGAACCCAAAAGCCACCAAACTGGAAAATCCACAGTGGTCTCTCATATCTCTGTCTTACACAGTTTGGAGTCTACCTCTCATTCTGTGCCTGGGGTGAAGACACCTAGCACCCCTCCTGTGATTTGTCCTTACTGCCCTCCTAATCGAGCAGTGACCTCTGATCTGGTGGAGCATTTCAGGATGGCTCATGGGCTGGTCCTTACTACACAGCAGCAGTCTGAGGTCCAGCTACATAATGTTGGTCCCAGCAACAGCCTTAGTCCTCGCAATGGAACTCCGTTAACCCCTCCTAAACCTGGTCTTAGACTTCAAAATGAAAATGGCCGGACCAAGAAGGAGCCTTCCTCTCCCTCTTCTCCTTTGCTCAATGGAAGCCCAATAGCACAGCATCCTATTGGGCCTGGTTCTCCTAAAGTAGCCCCTCCTGCTGTCTCACCCCCCACAGGCTCATTTCCTTTGACTGTTTCACCTGTGTCTGATACCTTGCAAGACTTGGAGTCACAGGGACATACCGCCACTCACTTGGTTGAACCAGAGAAAGGTATAAGCCACAGCGTACCGACCACACCCAAGGCAGCCCTTGCAACAGCATTACAAAATGGGAATACTCGCTACTGTCGACTGTGTAACATTAAATTCAGCAGTTTGTCCACCTTTATTGCACACAAAAAATACTACTGCTCCTCCCACAGTGCTGAACATGTTAAGTGACCCTACCATTCACACCATTACTATTAACTCTGCAAGTGCCGAGTGTCACATGCGAGGGTGGCTTTGTCCTGCTCAAGCTTACGAAAGTGGGACTGTTACGATTTCAGAGCTGAGGTTGCAATACCAACCCTGTAATATCTGCTGTTGTTACTATGGTAACTTATTGTTAATTATGGGTCACGTTTATATTACACTAAATAATAGGACATGCTACCCATGCACTGAATGTGCCCAACTGACCTAAAACAATACTTCTAACAGCCCTACTGTGTTTAACCTATGTATTATATCTGCTGATAGGGCATTAATTTCTACATTCATCCATAATTAATTATCCTCTATTTTACTCTGGCTTTAGTCACTCGTGCTTGAAGGTGATCATTTGTTTTAATGGTGGTGTCTTTCATCAAACTCCAGACCCTGGTTGTTTTTCAGAGCCATTAAATGTTATACATTTTGGGAAGGTTTGTCCCCCGTTGTGTCCATGTATTATTCAAGTCTCTTAATTTTATGATGTACTACAATATTTCTGTCCATACACTGAAGCTCTCGTTTTATAAGAGATGATAAACAGTAGCTCAATAAATATTGGTTTAGTGAAGTTACCCTTCCAGATGGAAGATTTGAAGAAGGGATTAGATGAGCATACGTGTCCTTTACTTATTTTACTTTCACAGAATACTACCTGTCTTTTTATGATAAAAAAAAAAAAAAAAAAAGATTTATATTTTTGTTTCTGTGCGTGTATCTTGTTTTTCATACTGTTCATAGAAACTATTTCCAGCGTCGTCTATGGGTTGTATTTAGTTTTTAGGTATGTGTCTATTCGTGGTATTTTCTGGGACACTGAATATTTCCTGGTTTTGCAGTTGTCAGCATTGCATTTACAGTATCGGATTGGTAAGTGTTGGAATAGTGCATTATGAAGGCACTGTGTTTTTTCAGTATTTCAATATTATTCTCACTTCGATCTTTTATATGACGTGATTGAGAGAATCTGTCCATTTATAACTCTTTATGAAGTTGTTGTTGGGATGAAGATTTTTGTCCCTAATCAATCCACACTCGCATTCATAGCCCTGTCGACCTGCTGATAAATTAGTGTGTGTACTGTACTGTACTATGGTATGGGCACTCTCTACCCTCACTGGCAAATCTTGAATGGTGTGTGACTATAGGTTGCTTTTGTTTCCACTTTTAAATTAGTTTAGCATATTGAATATATATTCCATAAAGTTCTGGCAAAATAAAAACATTAATCCCTGCAATTCCCTTTCTAATTTCAACCAGCTGACAACAAGCAAAGACACAAATACGGACACAAATGAGTATGTTTAATAAACAGCTAGCAAATGGACTCCTTTTTCGTTACTTAAGCCGTTTCTGGTGTTACAAAGACCGTAGGCTGCATTCTCAAGAAAGTGCCGGCGTGATCTCGCTATGCAGTGGGTTTGAATGGGTGCTACACCAGTTGTACACCACACAACTGTTTATTATTCTATTGTGTTACCTTTGGGAACGATTCTGTCCTCCTGACCAGTGCTGAAGGTCCCTTTATCACTTATCTGGTTCCTATTTTGTTGCACTGCGTTGTATAAAATTGCTGAATGTTTCACTTTAAGACGCTTTTTTTGTATTGTATTTAAGTTTGACAGCACTTTTTGTCCAAACCTACACCTGAAGGACTGATTAAAACATTTGAATTACAGTTCAAGGTTTTTTGTGTATAACTGCATACTTTGTTGGAAAACTTGTGCTGTCATGTCACCATGTCTCTATAAAATGTTCCACTACCACACCTGCCCAAACTATGCATGGGGGAAAAAAAATAAAACAGAAAATGTTTAGAGAAAAATTTGAAGTGCAAAGCTTTTACCTCACACACTTGCTTAATTGAGTAGATTCTCATATATACATTACACCAGTAATAACAATGAGATGAGACTGAATTGCCATTCATTGCATTACGTTATTTGATGCCTCAGGGGCAAGATGAACCAGCAGCACACTGTTTATAGTCATTTGAAACTTTTATTTCTGAAACAGGACAGGACAGGATTAGAAATGAGTTTATTAGAGGGACGGTGCATGTAAGATGTTTTGGAGACAAGGTGAGGGAGGCTAAGGTTGAGATGGCTTGGACATCAGTCTGTTTACATCTATCTGTTAATTGGCCTAAATAGAGACCTTTGATATTACATAATAAGATGTAGGATATTGGTAGAATGCTGAATGCTGAGGATGGAGGTGCCGAGCAAGAGGAAAAGATGAAGACCAGGGAGGAGGTTAAGGGATGTGGCGAGGGAAGACATTCAGGTAGTTAGGGTGAAGGAGGCGGATGTAGATGTCTGGGGAGTGTGGAGAAGCCTGATCTGCTGTGGCGACCCCTAATGAGAGCAGTCGAAAGAAGATTTCCAAAACTTGACTCGATTTTACAAAATATGGTGCTTATGGTTCCCTAGAGAAACACAAATATCTGCACTGTGTGAACATTTTGCGTTACTAAATTACTTCTTTAATTTATACTTAAGTGATTGTGTATTCATTATTTAATCATCTCTTCAAATGCTGGTATTGTTTAGTCTGCACCTCCCTTTGCGCTCTGTAATTACTAGAATATGAAAGATTTCTGTTTTAATTTTTAATGCTTTAAAGCTATTCAGGTCTGCAAATGAATAACACAGTTGGATGTTGGTGCCTGTGGATTGTTTTTTGAGAACAAATTCATATTTATCATATGAATTTATCCTCAAACTTCTATTAAGGTAAGAAAATCCTGAGGTCAATAAAATGTACTGGGGGGTTTTATTTTTCTGTTTTTTAATAAACATCAGATATTCAAGGCTGCTGAAAGCTTTCACTGCGTAATGCACTTGAAATGCAGTGATCTATTTTGCTTCGAAGCTTTGATGTGACTGTTAAAAAGTGTTCATTTTTTAAAATATTAATTATTATTAAAAACTTGAATGGGCAAAATGAATAGTATGCTTGTGATCCGTCCACTTCCCAAGATTCCTGATTATGCATGATTCAGATAAGAGAAGCAGATTATGTCCTGTTGATTAAATTTGAAAGTAAAAAGCCTCTGTAATGGCCAAGCCTCATGCATTATGCAGTTCCAGCAGCCATAATGTAGCCTCAAAAATACATTTGATTTTGGATTATCTGTAATTGTTTTAAAGAAACATCTGTAACCTTTTGAAGGTCAAGGCTTCGAAAGTGGGTTTTTTTTGGGGGTTTTTTCTCAATTTTAGATTTCTGCAGAATGATGTACGAAATCCCTGTTTCAGCCTCCAAAGTTTATAGATCAGACAAATCCAAAACATATGGTACCATATTTGGGCGGCGCGGTGGTGTAGTGGTTAGCACGGTCACCTCACAGCAAGAAGGTTGATTCTTGGGTTGGGGGGTCTTTCTGTGCGGAATTTGAATGTTCTCCCAGTGCTTGCATGGGTTTCCTCTGGGTACTCCTGTTTCCTCCCCCTGTCCAAAAACATGGATTGGTGAGTCTAAATTGCCCATAAAATCACAGCCATCTGGGTTGCGTTAGGAGGGGCATGCAGGGTAAAAACACGCCAAGACGAATGTGCAGATCACAAAGGTGATCCGCTGTAGCGACCCCTAATGGCAGCAGCTAAAGGCAAACATTTCTTGGTCCCATATTAGGTAAATCCTAAGACTTTTAAAACACATAAGTTGTAAAAAAAAAAAAAAAAACAACAACCCAATATGTTATTTTTGTATCATAAGGATCCAAATCAACAAATGATCTGTTTTTTCTAATTATATTTGGTTTTCCTGATAAATACACTACCTAACTTGTGTTACAAACCAAACAAGTAAGAAATGTTGCAAATAGAAAAATGTAATGTGCCTATATTACTATGGCTGTGATATTTAGTAATGAACCTAATGAATCTTCAGTCTATCAGTTAATTGGCCTCAATAGAGACATTTGATATTAAATAATACGATGCAGGATTAGTCTATTCTGATATTTAACTGCAGGTGTGAAGAACAGTCTGAAATTTGGCACCAGTTTCTTTTCAAGCTTTAATCAAAATTGCAGAGAATCCGCTTTGGGAATTTTCCTACCCTCACGTTTCCTCACAAGATTATAAGGTAACACAATTGCAACTTACTGGCCATTTACCGCTGATGGGCAAATTATAATATGCAAATTGTAATTGGTGGCATATTTATAGTATAAAAACTGGCATGGCGGAAATTAAATCAGAATCTTCTCTTTCACATATTGTTTCCTGAGAACTGAAGATGGCTTTCTGTATTTGCTGCAATGGTCCAATAAAAATCACTGGACAGACACAACTATTACACTCTAAGCCTGGGAGAGGGGTGGCGATCAAAACTTTGGGTCTCAGTGCTGCAGATCATGGCCATCCTGCATGGACAGAAAAAAAAAACCCCAACAATGCAAACAAATATAAAAATGTAAGCTTACAGGTCATTGCACACAGCAAACAGTAAAAAAATAAATAGGACCTCATGTGGTCTCAGTCACGTTTACACACTGCCACCGAAACGTGTGTGTGCATGCATGTCTAGATCTTAGACCTCTGTCTGTCTCTGGGGAACAATTGGTTAGGGAAATTGGAGGTCTTCTAGTTAATATCTATGTTCAGAATGTATGTCCTCTGTCTGTTTCACCTATTTCCCCGGTCTGTCATATCAATAAAGGCAAAAATAATTAAAAATATAGAGATAAAGAGAGATTTCTATTAGAACCTGTGCTGGTTCACCATGACTGAATAACACAACACAGCACAAACTCGAACAAGCTTCCAACATACATGTGTATTTTAATATACATATTACAATAAACAAATACCCTGTATTAGGGAATAAGGGTAAGAAGATGAGTGAATGAATGAATGAACGAACAATGAACAAAGGGCAGCCATTCTCCTGTTTGAGCTGGGAAATTAACAGCGATATAATCCAAAGGCATCCTAAGTGATCAGATAGTCAGAGTGTGAGGTTTAGTTCAACCCCACCCATGTGATTACAACTATAATCAGCCTGTGCTGTTGGGGGGGAAACTGCGCCAACCCCTGTCACACCTTTAGACATGCCACTGGTCCGAGAAAAGCACGTCTCAGTGACGTTGTGTGTTCACTACATTTTACAATTTGAAAAAATGTTTATGTAGCACAGTTATACCACAGCAAGAAAGTCCTGGGTTCAATTCCCGGGCAAGGAGTCTTTTTGTACTGAATTTGCAGTTTGTCCTCGTGCTGGCATGAGTTTTTCCACGGGGTACTCCGGTTTACCCACACAGTCCAAAAATATGTATATCAGGTAGATTCATGATTCTACATTGCTCATAGTATTAAGTGTGCATGTGTGCCTTTGCGATGGACTGGCGATCTGTCCAGGGTGTACCCCTGCCTTTTGGCTTCAGCAGACCCCCACCCAGACCATGAGTTAGGGTATAAGCAGGTTGAAAAATGAATGAGTTAATGAATGAATAATGGTTACTGTATAAAAGCTTTGATCAAGAATAATTTTCAATTTGATCAAACTTAAAATTAAACTTAAAATTAAGATATTTAATAGTCTCATAATTTTTACAGCTGTGTCATGGTCCGTCTTGCAATGCAACTTCTAGATCTGTAATAATTATTTTATGGTTAATTGGTTTTAATTTTAGCCTTTACTGATAGGACAGAGCTGTGAACAGGTGCAGATACAGAGAGCGGTGAGACCGGAGAAGAACCCGAGTTTGCGGAGCGCAACAGATGTGTAACCCACTTACACTATGGTGCAGACATGGATCTGCAATCTTCTAGATTTAAAGATCTTCCTTATGATGGTAGCAGCTCAAAAAAAATAACATTTGTCAATAAAGAGTGGAAAAAGCTTCAACAGCAACACGACAAAGTATAATAAAGCGGAACAACTTAAGAATGTACAGTGGAACAGTCAGCCACAATTGTACAAATTCTCCCACTTAAAACAATTTTCATCATGGGTATACCTCAACTATGAAAGTCAAAATGAGAAGAAAAAAAAAATCCAGAAAATCACATTGTCTGAGTTGCAATGTATAATGAATAATATACTGTATATCAATGTGCAGTCAAATTGTTTTTCTAACTGACCTCGTGAAGCCCTGACCACTCCTAACATAGCTGATTTGTTAATTTAATAAAGTTTAAGTAATACTTAAAATAAAATGAATAGTATAATATTATTGAGCTCATTGTATAGCTTATAAATCAAGTATAAAGCTGTCTACAGCTGTATTTATAAACTGCTTATTTAGGTCTATTAATGGAGGAACATTAACTTACTTTAAAAATGATTATTTGACTATTTACTAATACTTAACTAATCATTAATAAAGTGTAGTTATTATAAAGTGTTACCAAACTGTTTGATCTGGCGCACTGTCTTCTTAATACCAGAACTTTTTCAACACCAGACCAGTTTTATGATTGCAGCTTAAAGGAATTTATGCTGTACTATAATGTGTTTGGTACACGTATCCCGATGTTAAACAGAGTGACCCTCTTCTGTTCTCTTTAAAAAGCAATTACAGTCTTTGTTGCTGTGAAGTTTCTTTTCTCAGAGCTTGCTGAATTCATAAACTCTTTACTATTGTCGAAAAATGCAGGAACAATGGTTTATAAATGATTTCTTTAACTGCAGCATGTCCTACATACAGTCTATAAAGATTTTTTTATGAAAACAATTTTCCCAGATCTTACTCTATGGGGTATCAGAAAAAGATACAAAACATCATACCATCATCAACGTTATTACAAGCATAACTACGACTGAGCTTATACATGTTATTCAGCTTAAAAACAATGGTAGTCACGTCAGTGACGGGCCGTGAGGTTGATGTCTGATGATGTCTGATGACCTCATCCGAGTCAGATTTACAAATATATGAACCCTACAGAATAGCTTATTCAACATTTGATTGGCAACATTTAACGTGTTTTGTTTATCAGCATTCTTTGCATATACAAACGGAATAGAAAAAAGGAATTCAAAAAGACGTTATATCCTTGTTATGACAATCATATGTGCCGCCCCTTTTGAATAAAACATTGATAACTTGTTTGTAAAAGTCCTTCTTCTCTTTCTTCATCTATGGGATCACTATCACCCCCTGGCTCGCTGAGCTCTCGCCTCTTCTTTGTATTTGAACGGTAAATGAGAAAATGAAACAATTTTGAAAAATAATTCCAAAAATCGTAACGTTAAATGAAAAAGAACTATAACACTGAATAAATATAACCATTTATTTATTTCTGCCTCCCCTGCCTTCACTGACTGCACGTCACTGAGTCATATAGAGCAGATTATGTAAATAAAAATGCTGTTCATACATTTTTTTTCCCTGTGTATGGGTGAAGAGATTAGTTTATCCTCTTTTCATGTAACATGTTTTTATTGTTTGTTATTCTTTATGATTGTGAGATTGTGTACATGTGTTCTCTTCTTTGTGTTACGCTTCTGTATTTTGCACAACTCGGCACATTTTCATTTCGCACACACATAGTCAGAACCAAATGTCCGGTCCTTAAGAGGTTATCTGTAAAACATGCTCAGGGGTGGTGGGTTCCTGTCTGTTATCTTTATATACAGGCTCGAGGGTGGGTTTCCTGTTAGTTATTCTCAGACGGCGTTAGTCAACTGCTTTGTTCTGAGTTCCTCCTTTTTCTCTATATATACTGGACTCTTTTTGTATGTTACTTTGGTGATCTCTGCATGAATAAACTCTCATGATGAAGTTCTTGTGGTTGTTTCATGCGTGATCTCCCCGAGCTCGTATTTCCTGACTTGTGATCGAGACTCCCAGGACACCGGCAAATAGAGCAGTGAACAGAGCAGTGCAGTCGCCATAATTCCTACAATGGGACATCCTGTATTTACTAATGCTACTAATCATATTCAAATATATTGTTATAAATCAAGCTGTATAATTTATGTCTGTATTCTTTATTTATGTTTCTGTAGAAACATGTTTTGTAAATGATTATTTAACAATTTCCCAAGACTGAACGATTGATTCATAATTTTACAAAATTTTACATCAGTTTTCCTTAACAAATGAAAGGTACCTATGGCTATGGCATGCGGTGAAATAGTGATAAACATGGTCGCAAGACGGTCACTGGTTTAATTCCTGGTTTTAATTTACTGTGCAGAGTTTGGGTAATCTGGTTTCCTCCTGCAGTCAAACAATACGTGCAATTGATTGATTGGTGATTCTAAATTGCCCGTGAAAGTGTATGTGTGTGCAATGGACTGGTGACCTGTTTAGGGTGTACCCCTGCCTTTCACCCTATGTGTGCTGGAATAGGCTTTAACAAACCCCTATGACCCCAAATAAGTGGGTTAGATGACGAATTAATTTCTAGCTCATTAATTAACTGTAATTAAACTTTCACTCAAATCTGTGTCAGCTCTTACTGTTGTGGGGATCCCAAATGACATCCTGAAAATTGGGTGCACATTGAAAAGGAAACAAAAAAGCCCACATTTTATAGACGTGTGTCTTTATAGTACTCCAGTTTTTCCGGTATACTGTGGTCTGTGTTCTGCCACTTGCAGTGTCGTGATGTGTTGGATTTTTCTAATCTTTTTTTCCTAAATGAAATGTATGTATTTCCTTTGGCTGATCCCATTACGGGTTGCCAGAGCAGATTACCCCTGTACTAGGCACAATCGACTTGGTGCTGGTTTTATGCTGGATGCCCTTTCCCAACAAAATATGGTGGGTAATTCTTTTTAAGCAAGCAGCCGGGATTGCCTGTTGGGTGGGCCGGCACTGACTCAAACTGGGGGATGTAGTAGCTCAGTGGTTAAGGTATTGGACTGGTTTCAGCCAAACAATCTACCACTGATGGCCCCCTGAGCAAGATCTTAGTCACAGTTGCTCAGTGAAATAAGTGAGGCAAATTTAAGATGTTTTGTATAAGGTCGTCTGCCAAATGCTGTGAATGTAAATGTTTGATATCTTTTGCAGTCTCCTATTTAAATTGCTTTTATCCTGTAAACCCTTTAAGGTTACTGCATATTGTGTACTGCAGCAATTTAGAGCAAAGCAATTACTCGAAGCAAAGCCAACAACAGGAATAATGTTATAATAACCATTCCACAACTTATCTTTTGTTATATATGTGAATTATATTTTAATTATATCAATTTATGGCACATATAAAGTGTACTGTGTATGTTTTTAATATTTTAAAGGTGATGTAGACAAGCGCTAAGAAAACATAATTTTTTTCATTTATTTAATCATTCATACATTTGTTTTCTTACCTGCTTATTCCCTAATTAGGGGTCACCGGGGTTTGCTGGAAAAGAAAGAAAGAGAGAAAGAGAGAGAGAAAGAGAGAGAGAGAGAGAGAAAGAAAGAAAGAAAGAAAGAAAGAAAGAAAGAAAGAAAGAAAGAAAGAAAGAAAGAAA
>JAOTRA010000029.1:14056915-14068319 GCA_026260255.1 Pseudolaguvia tuberculata
ATTGGCTGGACACCTGTTACCCATTGAGTTAAAATCCAAAATGGTACAGAAAACAATATTATTGATTTAATCAATTAAATTAAGTCTAATATTACTTTATATTTTTTAATGAGTTTTATTTTATGCGCTGCATAGATTTTCTTGTGCACTGAGACTGTGCAAGCGGTGCAGATTAGAGGAATTATAGCAAAACACTAGCAATTCTATGATTTCTATAACTTGGCCTTAAGCATGACAATATAACATTAATATACAATCAATACTGGCTATACACACACAGAGATAGTAGCCACACATAGCAGCAGGTAATATTGTGATTATTGTAGAGCCAAAATTAATCTGCTCTCTTTGGCACCCTGTGGAGAGTGGAAATGCCAAATGATCTGACATTTCCAGCTCTGTCACTGTTATGGAATGGATGAAGTTATTATACTTTGCTTCAAAGAAGAGTGTAGCTAAAACCCTACATAAAGGCTGTAGTAATTATTAAATTAGTAACATTGTGTAAAATATCTGCAGCCAAAAAAATACACAGAAGACAAAGATTTTAAAAAATAGGGCAACTTTAGGGCAACTTTGTTTATGAGCCATATACCTTTTTATTGTCTATAAATGCATATTTCTTATCAGGGTCACGGGAAACTACTGGTGTCTATACCAGCTGTCATTGAGTCGACAGGCAGGAGTACACTCTGGACAGGTCACCAGTCCATTACAGGGACACATACAAACACCATACACAATCACACCTGGCACTTTACCAATCAACATAACATATATGTTTTTAGACTGTAGAAGAAAGTATCTGGAGTAAACCCATATGCAAACTTCAGAGGGAAAGACCCCTGCTGGGTCACTATTGAGACAATAGTGCTAACCACTCAGCCACCATGCTGGCCTGACCCTACATTCCTCAGATACCAATCACTAATCAATACTACTTTTATGCTCTACCACTACAATTAGCAAAGCCCCATTGGTACTGAAATTGAAGTCTTTTGATATATTTTATATGATTCAATTAAATAATATTGTTTTCAGGTAATGACAATTAAAAGGAATGTTACAATACATTGTACAATTTAAATACAGTATATCCTCTATTACAAGTTTATGACATCATCAGGAGACTTTGAGTTAGCAGTTGGAAGTTAGATAATCGGGTTCCTTAGTACCTACTGTCTCTTGTCTGAATTTAAAATGTATTAAACGTCTTTCTTAGGAATTCTCTGTGTTCTTGCAGGCGTTACATGGAGACCTGTTCATGCTCTTGCTGTCTGTGGAGTTCTTTGAGAGGGCTGCAAGTCCTCTATGTTAATGGAATCTGGTATTTGGTAATCTGGAATCCCAGTGGATTCTCTCACTGTCATGAGACCCAAGCTGAGATGCCTGCCCAAGATACTCACCACTCAGTTCAGGGACCAAGCAATCCCCCTCAGCAGGGGAATCCTGACCTGACCTTGCTTTGTCTGTTAGAGGCCGTTCAGACATACCTTCACTGAACTTTAGAATGCTTTAGACACTGTGATCAACTCTTTGATATTTTGCTACAGAGGACAACAGAAAGGGAATGGTGTCTCCAAGCAGAGGATCTCTCACTGGCCAGTGTAAGTGAGGGATTTCGAGCTCACTCCAGGGGGATGGTCGCCGCATTGGCCTTGGTGAACGGGATCTTACTAGTAAACATATGTAGAGCTGCAGGTTGGGCTACAACCAAAATATTTGTCAGGTCCTGAATCCTGTGTCGTCTACAGTCTTGCCCTTGACTAAGGGCAAGAGTAGGGGTTAGAGCTTGCCCCCAGTCTTTCTCTCCTTCACAGAAGGGTTGGTCTGAGAACATCAAGCTGCACATTCCCCTTTTGTCAGTCCAGCAGAGGAACACCAGAGCCAGGTAGTTTCCTTACCAGGCTGAGGAAAGTTGCCTAAGCTACATCCTTCCCCTATTGGGAGGAGATGAAGAACTAGTCATGAGGATCAATAAGGCTTCATTTTGATGCATGACTGTGTCAGAGGTCTTACCATTGGTAGACCTCTGTCACTGTCAGGAACCATGCTGTGTAGTATAGGGACCCCTCATGTCATATATTTGACACAACATCGAAGCAACCAACAGAAAACAAACGACTCAGTCACGTTTGGTAAGCCTCATTCCGTGATGGAAGGAACAGAGTTGTGTCTCTCATACCACTACATCAGACTGATCCTGGGGAGTCATCATTCTGACCCTCAGGTCAAAATGATTGCAGCTGGTCTTTGCTCATCTAATTTCACTAACGAAATCAGAGGTAGAACAGGTCTCTGTTCCCACCATCAAGTAACAAGGGTTACTATATACAACCAAGAAAATTTACAGCAAGAATGGTTAACCACAGTCTGTCAACAGCACAATATACTCAAACACACTCATGTAGTTTTTCTTGAAATTTGAGTTTGTCTGATTGTTATGTAGTTCTGATATTTGTCTCTCTGGGAAAGAGTTGGAAAGCAAAGGTGGTGTACTCAGTTTTACTTGTGATGTTTTGTTCTTTCTTTACTTTATTTTAGGTGTGTTTACTGACTCCAACCATTCTGGGTCAATATTGACAGAGGTGCGTGGGCAGTGGGGCTCAGACCCTGCTGTGCACCCTGTCTAACACACTTGTTATACCAAGATATTAATTATTGAAGACCACACAAATCAATCTACAGCTAAATACCTACCCGGCACTGCGTCTAGTGTGATTTCAATACCAATAAGAAAAAATTTTAATTTAAGTGCTAACTGGATAAGAGAATGTTTTGGATACAAGTGTTAGTAAGTGTATAATAAGAATTGTCAGTCTTATAATGTTCTTACAAGCAGTCAGGTTAATTACCAGTCTGTGTAATTAATTTAATTTATTTGGGGCATTGGTGGCTCAAATGGTTAAGGTGCTGAGTTGTTGATCGGAAGACCAGGAAGACCTGGGTTCAGACTCCACCACCGCCAACGAAGACCTAGGCTCAAATCCGCCACTGTTGTCTGACCCTTCCCGCTAACCCTTTTAACTCTTCCTGCTCCAGGGACTGACCCTGTGCTCTGACCCCAAATTACTAAGATGGCGATATGCGAAGAAAAACATTTCACTATTTGTTGTACTCTGTATAATCATGAATGTGACAAAATAAAGTGGCTAAAGTGTAAATGCCGGAAAGCTGGAAATTGACACCTAAATAGACACTATATGGTTTTGTGACTGTAAGTCATTTATTCAAATGCAAACCTGTAATCAGATGTTCATTCATCTCCTATACACTTATTCCCTATTTCGAGGTCATTTGATGTGCTGGATCGAATCTCTGGTACGCCCTGCGCAGGTCGGTCACCTGACGATCACAGGGCCACAAACACACATGCTGCCTTGCTGTGAGACAGCAGTGCTAACCACTAAACCACCGTGATGCTCTCTGCTACTTTTACTTCAAACTTTTTTTTTTAATTGTCAGCATGGTCTTACACTTATTTTTAATGATTCTTTCTTTAAAAAAGTATCTTAAGTAAATAAGTGCTTCCAAAGAAAGCAGAATACTTTTAACTGAGAGTTCTTGTTACTTGTTAATGAGTGTTTCTTTTTAAAAGTACAAAATGTGTTATTTTACATACCATCAAAGGCGGCGCGATTGTGTAATAGTTAGCACGGTCACCTCACAACAAGAAGGTTCCGGGTTCGATTCCCAGGCTGGGAATCTTATTGTGCGGAGTTTGCATGTTCTCCCCGCGCTAGCATGGGGTTTCTACAGGTACTACGGTTTCCTTCCACAGTCCAAAAGCATGCAGATTAGGTCGATTGGTGATTCTAAATTGCCCATAGAAGTGAATGTGAGTGAGGGGTTGTTCGTCTATGGGTGGCCCTAAGATGGACTGGTGACCTGCTAACCCCTACGCTACTGTACCGCCTAGTAACAAGTTATTAGTCTTTATAAGGGGCTACAATCACAGTTATAGGAGGGAACACACCAAATAAATTGCCTTCATTTTAGGATTTGTTTGATGATTTTTTTTAAGTTAAAATTATTAGGGGGGGCGGCGCGGTGACGTAGTAGATATTACAGTCGCCTCACAACAAGAATGTCCCGGGTTCAAATCCCGGGCCGGGATCTTTATGTGCGGAGTTTGCATGTTCTCCCCGCGCTTGCGTGGGTTTCCTCTGGGTACACCGGTTTCCTCCCTCAGTCCAAAAATATGCAGATTAGTGCGATTGGTGATTCTAAATTGTCCATAGGAGTGAAGGTGTGTGTGAATGGTTGTTTGTCTTTGTTTTTCCCTGAGATGGACAGGGTGTACCCCCGCCTCTCGCCCTATGTGTGCTGGGATAGGCGCAGCAGACCCCCGTGACCCCGAATTCAGGAATAAGCGGGTAAGAAGATGAATGAATGAATGAATGAATGAATGAATGAATGAATGAATGAACGTTATTAGGGCCATCTGATGGTAATTTTTCATGATGCATATTGCTTTAAATGCTAATGAGTTCTGTTTACCCCACTCCTCTTTTCTGTGGGGCAGCATTTCCAAAACAGTATGATAATAGATTTATGTTGTGTAAGTGTAAGCGTGTAAGCTAGACACTTGTTTTCAATTGTAAACTCAAGCTGAGGCCAAGATGACCATTTATAACGTTACTTCAGGATAAATCGTTATTAATTAAGTAATTAATTAATTCATTCATTCATTCATTCATTCTTCTTCATGCTTATTCCCTAATTCGGGGTCACGGGGGCCTGCTGGTGCTTATCCTAGCTCACATAGGGCAAGAGGCAGGGGTACACTTTGGACAGTTTGCCAGTTCATTGCAGGGCCACACATAGACAAACAACGATTCACACACACATTCACTCCTATTGACAATTTAGAATCACCAATCCACCTAACATGCAAACTCTGCACAGAAAGATCCCCGACCCGGGAATAAAACCCGGGACACTCTTGTTGTGTGGCAACCATGCTAACCACTATGCCACCGCGCCGCACGTGAACTGTAATAGTGTTTTTTATCCCATGTATACCATGATATGTACCTGGGCATGATTAATTTACTCGCAGCGTGTGTGAACCTAAGCAATACCATGGCTCACAAAATGGCTATCCCGATATTCTGGGGTTAGTGTGTCTTTCAGTAGGGCTGCCAAAATGTATCCCCATCTCACAGGTAGTAAAAAATATTGCAATGATTTTCTCTTACAAATATACAGTAGTTAAGTTGTCTTTAAATTTTATGCAAATTGTATATGGTAAATGGATTTTACAAGATATTTCTCACTGACTCTCCAGATTGAGTACCAATCCTTATGACATAGTCCTGTCAATCATTATAACAAAAACCCAGTGGGCAAACAGGAATTTTGTGAACCCTTAAACACTGCTTGTGAGACAAACAAACAAATGAGGATATATATCTATATCAGCCCCGAGTCTTTTCACTAAGCCTACATGGCAGCAGGCAATTTGCTAAAGGACCTGGATGGTGGAAAGGAAGTACTGCAGTGGTTGGCTTATAGTTCCTGATCACTCATGTCACCACGTTAATGACACTTTTTGACATTGACATCAGTTAAACTAATTTAACACATGCTTCTGGACATATTTCTGTTGAAGGGTTTCCCTATCATTTTGATGCAGTGTCTTATTTCCTCAGGGACACAACCATAACCTGAGATTTAAAAAAAAAAAACTTTTACCTCAGTGCTGTTTTTGAGGCACCTCTCTTTTTTTGTATTATAAAATACATTAAGCAGCTTTCTTGGATCACAACCTCCTCTTAATCTGAGAGACTGTCTACATGCCTTACATTCTGGCCTCTAAGTGCCGATAATAAAAGGCTGGGGTATCGAAGCAGCTGACATCGGCAGAATCAGGTGAATTTAATGTCATCAGAGTTTAGAAAAAAGGCAGTACTGAAATAAGAGCTCCTTTGGTTTTATCAGTCTATTTTTTCCATTTGACCAAACGGCTTTCTATTCTTAGGAAAGAGAGAAAAGACTTTTGGAGTATTTTTTTTAATATGACTTTCAGCAGTGACTCATAATTATGCGATTCATGCATGGAACGAAGAAAGTAGGAACAAAGGGACAAAAATGATTATGATCAAAGCCAGTATAACGGATGTGTTATTAAGTTTTAATATGGAATGCTCGGAGGGTCAGAAACATGTGGTGGCAGACAGCTGGTGTGCCCATGAGCCTCATCTCATTGAATGACACCTCAGTTTTGTGATGCCTTATCAGTGATGGGATTAGTCCCACCGCACCTGATTGGAAATCCATTCAGGGTTGCCTTATCTTCCATGCCTACAACCTGACCATCTAATCGTGTAATAGTGAAGTGAAAGAGAATTCAGTCTTAGCAACCATCTGCCAGGTCACACATCAACAAAAAATCAAGAATGAACGGGAGAATAAACTACATTTTATACATGTATGTATCAATGCTAAAACTTTATATAATTCCTCAGAAATGGTCTTAAGTGCAGACATAAACATCTTATTTGTCACATACATTTTACAGCACAGTGACATTTGTTTCTTTGAATATCCTATCTTATAACCCAAATCTTCCTGATCTTACGATCAACAGCTAAACAAAGGTTTATTTTTCAATTACTTGTATTAAGTTTTTAGGGTATTTTTCTACTAATTATATGGCTTTAAAAGGTTTTGCGGTGGTGTTAGGTTGGCACAGTGGGTTTTCTCTGGGTACACTGGTTTCCTCCCACAGTCCAAAAACATGTACATTAGGTTGATTGGCGACTTTAAATTTCCCATAGGCATGGTTGTTTGTCTACATGTGGTGCTGTGATGAACTGTACAGACAATCTGTACAGAGTGTACCACAACCCTTTCTCATGTATGCCAGGATAGGCTCCAGCAACCCCCCCCCATGACCCCAAATCAGGGAAGAAGCGGGTAAGAAGATCTACAGTTTCTGAAAAAGATTAATTAAAGGTCTTTGCCAGTCTTTTATGTGAGAAATAAAACAAAGCCAAAAAACAGAAATGGAAATAAATTTGAAACCATATATAGGGTAGCGAAGAGAGAAAGTTTGATCATGGCTATTTGTGGTCAATAACTAATTAAATAATTTTATATTAAGATTGTTGGATTGTGGAGCTTCAATCCAGACAAGGTTCCTAGTCAATTTCCAGCCCAATGATGAACACATGGTATAACTACATGGTCATTATAATAAAAACTGGCTTAGGATAGTTTAATTTGGAGCTATATGAGTTCCATATGTTTTTCTCAGCAGGTGTATGTCGTTTTGAACCATGTTGAGCTGGATGGAGAAATAATGAAAAAAAATCCTTGGATATAAAATTCAGACTTAAGAAATACAGTGTAACAGACAAACAAAGTTCAATAAAGAAAACCAAAACACTTAACAAAGAATTTTTGCCTGTAAGTTTAATTGTAAGGGGTTCAACTCAGGATGATAGCCACTGGAGGGAGCTATCACCTGAGTTCTAGAGTCAACTTCCGGTGCTGGGTAATTGGGCGTGGCCAACCTATATAAGGCCATGCCACTATGGCACCACGTGAAGTATTGTTAATTCAACGTACTGAGCATGCGAACTACCCCTCTTGTTTTGGATTACTGGCTTTCGAACTCTGGACTGTCTTTCGTTTACTCTCAGAACACCGATTTGGATTTGTTTGGTACTCGCTCTCTGATCACTGTTGATAAACTCTGTGGTTTAAACCGATACCCTGTGTCTGCATACATATATCCGGCTATGTTGGTGAACTACATTATTCCTTTGGTAGAACTAGACAGCTTAAATAATGTTCAAGCATGACACATGGCATGTGCACAAAGCTTTTGAGATTCATGAAAATATGGCTGGTGTGATAGAATTTTAGTTGCTCGCACAGATCTCTGTACTGAATGCCAGACGTTTGCAGCCAACTTTAAAGCTTAAACTCTCTATTAAGGTAAATAAATACAGAGCTATGATAAAGGATTGTTCTTAATTAAAATCAGTTTTTTTGATTATAATTAAGTTTTTTATTGATGCAATGTTTTTGCTATTTTCTCAGTCAAATTATTATGAAAACTACTTGCATGTTAGCTTGGCATGGTGGCATAGCGGATAATACTGTCCCTTCACAGTAAGAAGGTCCTCGGTTCAATTCCCAGGCAAGTAGTCTTTCTGTGCAGAGTCTGCGTGTTCTCCCTGCGCTTGCAAAGGCTTTTCAACAGGTACTCAGGTGTCCTCCCACAGCCCAAAAACATGTACATTAGCTTGGTTGGCGATTCTAAATTGCTCATAGGAATGAGTGTGTGTGTGTGTGTGTTTGTGTGTGTCGTTGGTCATCTATATGTAGCCCTGTGATGGACTGGAGACCCTTGCCTTTTGCCCTGTGTGTGCTGGGATAGGCTCCAGCAGACCACAATGACCACAAATTGAGGAATAAGCTGGTTAAAAGATGAATGAATGAATTGCATCTATCTATCTATCTATCTATCTATCTATCTATCTATCTATCTATCTATCTATCTACTCTGTACACAGTAAAAAGTGGTAGCCCAGTGATTAGACTAATTGGAAAATGGGGGATCAGTTCTTTGGGCCCCTGAGCAAACCCTTAACACCCAATTACACAGTTGTATAAAAGGAGATAAATGTTAGTTACATATTTCTTTACATTACTATAAGCATTTAAAATAAAATTAATGAATGCATTTATATTCTGCATGTACGCATTTATTAAGCTTTATTCCTTTTTATTAGCAAAAAGAAAACAGATGTCAACACAACAATAATAATAATAATAATAATAATAATAATAATAATAATGCAACTTTTGCATACAAAAATAAAACACAGGCTATGCTGACCACAAAACTCTACATTGAGCCTCGATGTGAATTTAAAAAATATTATAACAACAAATTCAATTTAGTCAATACAGATCCTCTGCAAAGCCATGCATTTTCTCCAGACTTGAAAGAAGACAATTTGTTTTTGATATTTCTGTCACCAATACAATTAAAATCAGAAAAACAACATTCATTATGTGGTGAAGACATCAGCATAACACACTTTCCATTTTAGCACTCTGAAATGAGCCTCTTTACACTGGTACTGGCGTCATTGATTGCTTATCAAATGAAATGTGACAGTACAAAAATAATAGCTCGATCACTAAAGTAGCACAAAGCAGAACAGTGCTGGCTTTTCTGACAAGATGCTTTATGCGATCAATGAAAATTCCGACTTCCAAGCGGAATAAGTCTGGCATGCCTAAAATTAGTGTAAGAAGCAATAAAACCAGCCATGATCATTTTAAGATCTTATCATAATCTCTTCTATTAAGGACAGGAGAGGAATAAACTACAGGCTTAACAATAAAGCAATTACAACAGGGAACAGATTGTAAAAGAACAATTTTAACATGATGGGCCATCATTACAAGTTAGGACTGAAAATCAAATGTGTGCCTATTTTATTTTTTAATAAATAGGAAAACAGAATCATTCTAAAGCCTGGAGGATGGAGAGGCTGTAGAATGATTCTGTTTTCCTATTTATTAAAAAATAAAATGCCTGGGTTGTCATAAAGTTCCACGAATACCATAAATTCAATGGGTAAGTAGATAAGTCTATGACTTGATGTTTTAATTCTTCTTTTCTGGTCTACTTTTCTTCAAAAGACTCAATCAGGCTTCTTTACTGTTATTAGTGAACAGTATGTTATGTTAAACAAATATTCATATATTAAAATCAGTTCGACTGAGCATGCTCTTTTGCTTTATCTCTGGCCCTAGGCAGCTTTTAATGCCTCCGGTTGGCAAAACGGATAACACAGATGGATGTTTGGGCTGGCCGATACTCTGGGTTATGTTATTAGATAAAAAAAAAAAGTGCCTTGTAGCAGTTGCTGTGTGACCTTCTCTGATTCTTCAAAGTGAGTCATGGTCTCTGTTAGTTGGATTCATTACTTTCTTTGCCAGATGACCAAGCAAGTAGTTTTATTCTATTAACAACAAAGAGAGCACATCAAAACTTTAAAATCTTTTTTAAAAAGGGAGAAGGTGTTGCTGTTAAGTCCCATATCCAAAAGGATTGTTGCAGAGAAAGAGCTCAAGGTTTTCACTTTTAGATCTGAAATATACAGTAATGTTCAGATTTGTTCTGGCTCAGGGTAACAAACCATACAATTTTAACCCCTTTATCATTTCCAATGAAAGTCAATAAGAATATAACATTTTTAAAAATTATTATTATAATGTGCTGTGTGTCAATTCTACAGCATTTTGCTCAACATTCCCAGATGCAGGCTTTATCTCTTGGGAGGCTGGCAAACCCTTCCTTCCTCTAGAATAGGTAATGTCTGAATTCATGTCATTGTTGATATTATTACAATTTTCAGTAATTTTTCTAACATTGGTGCATTGATGATCAATCGTTTTCTTGAGAATTTGAGGATTATTATCTTTATTTTTAATTGCTTTACTTTCATTTTCGGTGACATGATTTGCAATGTCGTCCAGATATTTTACTGTTGCTTCTTTCTCAGTGTTTTTTTGTAGCTTATCTATGCCATTATTTTCAATACTAATATTCTCGGTAGCATCTTTTTTTTCAATTACGGGGCATTCCATGCTTGATTTATGATTAGCTTCGCTGCAGTTGATTTTCTTGACAATTTCCTTTTCGGTGTCATTGCTGTTTTGAGTGCTTTGTGGTTCTCTTGCTACAGTGTAGCTGGTGTGGACCAAGGACATACTGCGTTGGTGACTGACTGGCTGTTGACACCGGTACAGTCCGCGAAATGCAGAGCGGAACTTCTGCGACATCAGGTTGTAAACTACAGGATTAATAGCACTGTTGGCGTAGATGCATGTCCTACAGAAAAGCAAAAACCAGGCATCCAGGTACGGTGTGCTGACAAAGGAGTTGATTAACACTAGGGTTCTGTATGGCATCCACAATAGAGCAAAAAGGACCACCACCACAGCAAGCATCTTGGTGACCTAGGAAGTTCAAATAAAAATATGCTAACTATGATTAGATCAGGAAAATGGTTTTACAATACAGCAATAATTTATTTAAGTTATTCACCACATTATGGAAATCTGTTTTCAGACCACATTTATACCTAGTGCTTTAAGCTCAGTATAATGACACAATCCAGGTTCAGAATACAAAAAATAAACGCCAAATCTTTTATTCATTATACAAGAAATTTTAAATGTGGTTTGCCAAGAAGGACGGAAAACTTAACAAATCTAATTCTCCTCTTGTATAGGCCACCAGTGTTACTGCTTGAAATTCTTACTGCCTCTTGTTTTTTTTAATGTTGTGCCTGTTGCTCTGTGTGTGTGTGTGTGTGTGTGTGTGTGTGTGTGTGTGTGTGTGTGTGTGTGTGTGTGTGTGTGTGTGTGT
>JAOTRA010000029.1:14079173-14092970 GCA_026260255.1 Pseudolaguvia tuberculata
AATATATATAGTGTTTATTAATGGGAGACTGCGATATGAATCAACCTGTCAATCACTCAGCTCCTCTACTCTCGCCCTATGTGCACTGGGATCGGCTCCAGCAAACCCCCGTGACTCCAAATTAGGGAATAAGAGGGCAAGAAAATGGAGGAATGGATGAATTGAATGAATTAATAAATCAATGACTGAATTAATCTCTCAGCTGAGCTTTTTCAATGAGTGGAACCCTTCAGAGCGTCCGACACACACACACACACACACACACACACACACACACACGCTTATTATCTCATTTTCTCAGATTTCTTCTCCTTCTTTCTGTGGATTTTGTGCTAGCAATTGGGTGAGATAGAAACGATAATTAAGCAGGTTTACGTTAACGATTTTTACAGTTGAAGACCAACGAGAACACGTGCTGTCTAAGGGATTCATCATATGAAATATCATTTATCATTATTATATAGTGACAAACTTGTTTTAACATCTTTTAAATACATGAGACATTAAATACAACTGACATGGTGTCAGTTGCGTCATCTTATAACCTCATCTCATGTGCAAACTAAATGCAGCCTATTAATGATCTGTAAGTTTATATTAAATAACGGTGTAAAATATAGTCTACGATCTCTAAATGTCTAACTATAAAGATTCGTCCATAATAAAGTTTACATCCTGTTTTGTTTTGTGTCTTAGTTTTATCTTGAGTCAGATTCTGAAGCTTCCAGGATTTACAGTTCATTTAAACTAAAATGTCCAGAAGAAATAAAACCAGCAGGTATGACACACACACACACACACACACACACACACACACACACACACATCTATCTATCCTTTCTTGTACCCAACTAACTTCAAAATTTCTAAATGCTGTAATACATATCAGATCTCTTACCAGTCACTTCTGGATGTTCAGATTCCATGCACTTTGTCCAAACCCTTCTCTCCTGCGATTTCGACTATAAAAACCCAGGTATATAACAAATATTTGTATTTGTCGTGATCAGAAAAATGTTCATCTACGATACACCACATGCGCTGACAAAATGCGCTCTTTCGGCTGCTATTTCAGTGAATAAAGATGAATGAATACGCTTTCTTTGCAATTACGCCACCTAGTGTTTTTTAATCGTGTATGTGATTAATACAAGCGTATGAAATAATGCCAAAAAAAGGAAAAGTTATACAGATCAAGTGTAGTTTTTATTCAGTATTTATTACGTGCACCATTTTAGAGCAATGTACATTTTTAGAAGTCTATCGTGTTATTAGTTGAGGTGGTATTAGGGTTTGATTCCCACGTCGGGGATCTTGCTGTGCGGAGTTTGCATGTTCTCCTTTGTTTGGTTTCCTCGGGTACTCCGGTTTCCTCTCACAGTCCAAAAACATGTACATTCTGTTAATTGCCTATAGGAATGTGTGAGTGGTTGTTTGACGAGGAAGAGGTTGCTTGTTTTGCATGTCTTCCTTCACCACATCCAAAAACCTCCTTTTTGGTCTTCCTCTTTTCCTGCCCAACACCTTCATTCACAGCATTCTTCTACCAATATACTGCATGTCCCTCCACTGCACATATCCAAACCATCTCAACCTAGCCTCCCTCACCTTGTATCCAAAACATCCCACATGCGCAGTCCCTCTAATAAACTCATTTCTAATCCTGTCCATCTCAACATCTTCAACTCTGCCACCTCCAGCTCCTGTCTTTTTACAACACCACTGTTTCACTAAACCATACAACATTGCAGGTCTCACTACAGTCCTATAAAACTTTACCTTTCACTCTTTCAGAGACTTGCTGATCACAAATCTCTAGAGCCACTCTTCTCCACCCGTTCCACCCTGCCTGCACTATTTTCTTCACTTCTCTAGCCCACTCTCCATTACTTTGCACTATTGACCCCAGGTACTTAAACTCCTCTATCTTCACTACCTCTTCTCCCTGCAACCTCACCACTCCATTCCCTTCCTTCTCATTCACACACATACTCAGTCTTACTCCTGCTGACTTTCATTCCCCTTCTCTCCAGCGAGTACCTCCACCTCTCCAGATTCTTCTCAACCTGCTGCCTATTCTCACCACAAATATCATATACAAACATCATAGTCCATGGAGACTTGCACGGGTTTGCGCTTGCATGGGTTTCCACTTGCGCTTTTGTGGGTTTCCTCCAGATACTCCAGTTTCCTCCCACTGTCCAAAAACATGCAGATTAGGTGGATTGGTGATTGTAAAATGTCCATAGGAGTGAATGTGTGTGAATGGTTGTTTGTCTATATGTTGCCATGAGATGGACAGGCGACCTATGGGAGCTGGGATAAGCTCCAGCAGAACCCCGTGATCCCGATTTAGAGAATAAACGGGTAAGAAGAATGAAGATGAATAAATGAATGAATGAACCTAAGGTTTGGTAAAATAGCGCCTACTTGTGCCAAAACAATGCCACTGCAAATAAATTGCTATTTTCTTAGCAATAAATGTAGTGTTGGTTTGGCTTTTTAAAATAAAGATAGTCAAAACATACAAGCAATTTAAAAAAAATACCTTCTACAGTAAGTCGATGTTTCGTCGTGTTACCCTCCCCGTGTCGGTTGTTGATGACGTCAGAGTTATGGCTGCTCTCACGGTGCCGTGCAGGGCTTGTACCTTTCTCCGCTAAAGAATCGTCAAAGATATCGTATAAAAAAAACGCCACCGAGGGGGAGAAACCGGGTAACTCCCAACACCGAGACCGTGGCTCCAACACGCTGTGCTTTGAAAGGTGACCGAATGTGTTTTAAGCGTTCTCAAGTTTTTTTCTTTCTGTTTTCTTTTTGGTGAAAGTGCGCTTTATTGTTGTAACGTTAAGTAACGAAGCTGACGCGTTTGGATAAGAGAAGCTCCGCTCCCGCTCGCCAGAAAACCATGAACACCGTTACTAACGCCAAACAGTTTCTCTTCGGTTACATAACTAACGTAGTTCAAAGTTAATTTTCGCCCTTTATCCATGCTGTCGTTCGTAATAAAGCGTGGGCCGCGTTCAGGCCTGCTGCTGTGGGCTAGCCTGCTAAGCTACTTCACCGCCAGAGAAACGACAGACGGCTCCTCATTGGCTAATACGCTAGCTAAGCTAGCCAGCTAGTCGTCTAGCTTGAAAATTGACGTTTTGATCGTCCATCTCATGTCACTTGCCATAAAACATAGCAGGTAACATCATTCCAAATAATTGCTACAATAATCTCTGTCTTTCAAAAAGTGTGCATTATGTGAAGTTGGGCGTTTCTGGATACAGATAGCTTATTAGCTGTCCTGTTCGCTAACAAGCTAACGGGCTGTTGGACGGGAACATCAGTCATTAGCGTTTCCTTCAGTAATGCAGTGGATTGTCAGAATTTGCAGTGTCTGTAAGCATCAAAATAATATTCAAACAGTAAATTTATTTAAAGATGCTTTTGTGGCGACCCTTAAAAACATTTCGGAGTGAGATTAGTTCAAACATTTAGTTGGCTTATACGAATCACCACAAGAGTTGTTTAACTAACGCAGTAACTGTTTGCAGCATTGGTCTGCTGACGTCACAGGCGAATAACAATCTAGTCAACAGTCCCTCCATGATTTCGTAATGTAACGATCGAAACTATTTGAACGCTACTATCCAATCGCCGTCCAATTTTGTCCAATCACCGCTATGTTTGTACAAAATTGACCAATCATTAAAAATCCCTGCACAAAATTGACCAGTACGTTATCAAACGCACTTTCTTGTTACAGACGTGTGACCCACTGTGTTCCTATTCACCACCAAAAATTACTGCATGTTGTGTGATTGCAACAAATTATCCTAAAACAACCTGTATCAAATTTCAATTACTATTATCTGTGGCATGGCACATACTTGAGTGATGACATGCTAGTGGTGGTTGAAATAACAGGCATGTTCTTTCTCCCCTTTCTCTAGTATGTATGAGCAGAGTGTACAATTGAGAACATGAGAGACCTGGACAGACCAAACAAGTAAATTGCAATCGCCAAATTGAAGCAGTGGTTGAGTCCCACTGATGCTATAGTCAGAAGGTTGTCAGTTGGTATTGTCTGTCCAATGGCTTGTAGTGAAAACAGATCAGTAATCACGTTTACCATAAAACAATTCTAAATAAATTTTATTATCAGGAAATATTGGGGAGACTGTAAAAAAAAAAAAGAGTTTGTGTAAAAAAACAAGCACATTTTAAAGTGTTTACAAATGTTTGTTCTGGGGAAAGACCTAAAAAAAACTGTCCAGAAAATGCAGCCCACTGTATATTGAAGCTAACCATTAAGGATGTGATCAATAATAAAATTGCAGCACACTATGGATTAAAGCTAGCTTACACTTAAGGATGTGCTGTGTTTCACGCCTGTATTTATAAATAATTTGAATGGCAGGTTGTTGACTGATGGATACTCCCGAGAGCCCAACACAGTCTCCACAGTCTCCTGACGAGGATGCGAAAGGTTTCTCTGACAGTGAACTTCTAGAGTCCCCTGCAGAGGAAGGAAATGAGGTTTCTGATAGCGAGCTACTGAACAATGGTGAGGAAGATGATTCATATTTTGACGATGAAGAGCAAGTTGAGATGGGCGGTGGCACTCAAGAGGACATTTCTGACTTTGAAGATGACAAGATAGATAGTCTGGGAATGACCCATCAGTCAAAGATTACCATGCATCTAAGCCAATCTAATGAGCAGGAAGGAGAGGATGAGATCTTGGAGACACCCAGATCACCAGACCCTGATTTTTCAGAGCCAGAGGTAGACCGTCCATTTACACCTTCTGACAGAGATACAGAAGAGATCAGGCGGGAAGATGATGATGACGTGGAGGTGACCACCAGGTCCAGCATGAGTCGACAAGAGCTGGATGAAGAGGATGACGAGGAGGAGGAACAGAGGTGTCGAAGCCTCATAGTCAGCGATTTGAAGCAGGATTCGCCATCCGTGTCCAGAGATTTGGATGAGCATGAGCTCGACTATGATGAGGAAGTGCCAGAGGAGTCTAGCACAGCCTTACCAGAGGAGGAGGATACAGACAAGGGGCCTGCCACAGAGTATGGAGATGAAGATAAGGAGGAAAAAGATGAGGGCAAGAAAAAAAAGAAGGAAAGAAACCTGATCTTACCCCCTGATCCTCAGTCTAAAAAATCGGAAGAGTCAAGAGGTCCAGAACGGGGTAGACGGGATTCCTCTCGGGATAAAAAGAAAGATGAAGATGATGGTGAGATAGATGAAGGAGAGATTGATGTAAGTTTCCTGATATTTTATTTCTGTATGTTTCAAAGGGTTAAATTGTAAAATTTAACTGTCTTGGGTAATTTCATTTCCACTGCTGAGTGAGGTTTTTTTTTACAGATATTCTGTGCAGTACATGGAAATACAGTGTAAAAAAAAAACAGACGCCAATCAACGGACACACAACTATAAATTAAGATTTGCTTTAAATTATCAATTTGGGAGAAAAAATATATACTACAGTAATGTGCAGATGGAATTAACAGGATTTATAGCATCATACAGCACAATTTACATATAGTGTGCTATGTACATATCGAGAGACACTTTTATAAAGAGAAGAATACCAGCTTTGTGGATGTATGGATTAGGAGGGGAAATCCTGACTTGTTTTCATCATCTTTAATCATACCATGAACAGTAATTGGGCAGGTACTTAAATACCCATTATAACCACATTTCTCTAAAATCCTAAATCTCATTGTGAGGGATTACATTTTCATGCTTTTTGTCTCCTCTTCAGATTTCTATACACTTCCAGACGAGTAAAGGAATGTTTATTAAATCCTTCTGACATTAGAATTGTAACCAAAAGAAAAACTGCTGATTTTTTAAGTTTTTTTAAATTATTATAAAAACATTCCTTTTTGCTTTTCATATTATTAAACATTTGCCTGCATGAAATTATTTATATGGTGCCTGAAAGATCATGAGTCATATCCGATCTGACCCATCAGAATTGGGTCACTATACATTTAGTGTAAATTTAAAAAAAAAAAACTATTTTATTGGATAATTGCATGGTGCTAGTTATCTTTGATGAGCTAACTGATGACTAAGTTTTTCTCAGCTGGTCATTGCACATAGATTGAATGTTTCAGAAGATGCATCATTGTATGGGTTATTGAGGACCCCATGGCTTACTTTTTACCTTCAAATTCAAACCTTTTTCTTTTTTGGGACTGGTTTTAGGATGATGATCTTGAGGAGGGTGAGGTTAAGGACCCCACAGATAGAAAAATCCGCCCCAGACCGATCTGCAGATTCTTTATGAAAGGTGGGTTCTTGAACATCTGGATTCAAATTCTGAAGAGTATTATTGTAAAGACTATGTAATATTTGCATATGGTTTTTTTTGAGACACAGTGTAATGTTGGTCTGAATTCTGGTTCAAAGTTTGTTTAATTTATATTATGCTTTGTAACTGTGTTTAATTGATGTTGAGCATTAGAGGCTACCAAGTACTAGAGTGCCTGCCTGAACGGCTACCAAACTTTTAAAAATCCTGTTTTGATCTATTTTATTACAGCTAAGACTGTACATCACAAGACGCAATAATTAAGAAATATTAACTGTACTAAATATGTATGGTGACAATTTTATTTTGATGATTTCCGTTTGTTTTAATCTTCAGGAAAACGTGTTTTTTTTTCCATGCTAAAGAAAATATATAATTTGTATATTTTATTTGTACACGCGCTTACAAAATCACCACACTCATTCTAAAATAATGACATATTTCTTGACACCATTTAAGTTTCATATTGCAGTAAATATTGCAAAAAAAAAAAACAACCAAAATATCAGTTTTCCAGGTAATCAGATCTCACAAATTGGAGTTGTTGATAATTTTTGTAGTTGAATGGTTTCATTAATAAAAATTGATTAACTCTTGATATTTTTTGCAAAATATTTTGAAAGTTTGCTAATGTTAGTGTCCCTGTAAAAATATTATACATGTCATGCATTATTACACCTTGAAAATCCACATTTGAACAGCAGAACTAAGTAGTGCCATGAGAATTGGAAGAGTTTCTTTTCCTGTGCATTAGATGGAGCTATTGTACAAAGATTGCTAAACTCTAGATTTAACTATGCAGCCGAGGAGCATTTTAGGACGCTTGTTTATCCGTTCTTTTATGCTGTTCAACCTGTATGAAATGTGTAAAACAACTTTTAAAGGCTAACAGCTATATTAAAATTATTCTTTTCTTTGTTTGATAGGCAACTGCACCTGGGGCATGATCTGTAGGTTTATCCACCCTGGAGTCAATGACAAAGGCAACTATTCTCTTATCACAAAACCAGACCCTTTCTCTCCAAATGGAGCACCACCTGTAGCTGGAGGTCCTCATCCACTCATGCCCTCCAACCCCTGGGTATGAGCTCACAAGTTATTTCCACCACAACTGGTTCTTCCTCATGCCAAGACAGTCTGTGTTCACATACACACAATGATATTGTCATGTTGTCAAAAGTAATAACAAGAACAATTAAAAGCTGACGCACTTAACACAACACACGCAAGTTTGTGTTGAATGTAACAGAGGCACAGTTTACAACCTGTACTTCCCAGATGGTAATTTCCAAAGATTATTAAAATATTCTTCCGTGGTAACAGCTGAAGTGCGGCATATTTAACAGCTAATTACTCCACACCAGCCAATTGCTGTAATTATGTTGCTTTAATTATATTAACTATATATTTATTTATTTATTAGGCGCTGAGCAAATTAATCTTTCGCACTTAATTATCCCACTTTTTTGGCATTGCTTAAATTGTAATGTTTGACGTCAGCTCCCCCTTCATTTCCTCCCTTCATCTCAATAGATGCAAAATGTCTAAATTTTTCATTGTGCATCATATAATTTCATAAGCTGAACTTTGAATTCTTGCATGCTAATTTATTTATATACTCATATGCATACGTACACAACTGGTTTTATATTGTACAGGAACAATTTATTTTCTTTGTCTTGTAGCCACATATGTAATAAGAAAATAACATGATTGCTATACAGTTTTAGCACAGGTTAATTACTGACTGACTTTTGCACTGCTGCTGTTCGCCACTTTGGCTACAATTAATGTCTACAACGTTATTGGCCGCTGTTATTGATGTTGATGGTAAAAATTCTTTCTCACTTCATTGTCCTGAGAAATATTCCATATTTGAACTTCTAGTATTAAGACATTTAAATATGACCACCTCTGTTCCTGTACTTGTTGCTTACACGGTGCATTTAAAACTAACGCAATATGTCTTATGTCCATTTGTCTTGTCCGTATTATATCGTGAGGCCCTTACCAATGCTCAGTCCTGACTTGAAATCTCAGGCTCCCTACGTAAATTATGAAAATATTTTGTTCATTAATTTATGTGTTTAGCACGGTCACCTTAAAGCAAGAAGGTCCTGGGTTCTATTTCTGGCCAAGTGGTCTTTCTGTGTGGAATTTGCATGTACTTCCCACATTTGAGAAGGGTCTTTTCTGGGTACTCCAGTTTCCTCCCACTGTACAAAAATATGCACCGCACTCTAAGGCGCACTCGAAATCCTTTCATTTTCTCAAAACCCGACAGTGTGTCTTTTATAATTAATTAATTCTGGTTGTGCTTAGAATAATGTTATTACTAATATTAAAATGTACTCATTCGTTGACTAAGCGCTTTATAATCCAGTACAGAAAATCCAGTACATTAGGTTGTTTGGTGATAATAAATTGCCCATAGGAGCTGGTGTGTCATACAAGTGTGTCCCTGTGATGGACTGGCTACCTGTCGTCGGTGTCCCTTTTGCCCTATGTGCCCTCTAGCAGACCCCTATGCCGCAGAATTAAGGAATAAACGGGTTAGAAAATTTGATGTTGGATATTAAGATCATCTCCTATACAAGTTTGTCAATAAGATGTTAGAATAAGTATATTTAATAATAAGTGTTACACTCAAACCCAGTCAAACTGCTGCCTGGTAGACACGGATGCGTTAATTCTATGCAAAAATTCAAAATGTCATTGTGTTCTTCTACAGTCTGGCCTTCCTGTAGAGGAGTTGCCTCCTCCTCCACCACCCACAGAGCCTCCAGTGGAGAGTGCCTGGGAGAGAGGTCTCCGACATGCCAAAGAGGTACAAGCAAATATCGTGAAAACTTTCACTGTGACTTTCATCAGCGTCTGCTGTCCAGAAGGGAATTTCAGAGCCATTATAGTTGTCACATGTTAACAAGTGATAATAGTTGGACTTTCTGTAATGATTCAAATTAGACCTTCAGTTTGTGCAGTGGTTTTAGGTTTTTCCCGCCTAGCGCTTGAGGATACCGTTCTAATACCTGTTGTTTATTTTCTTGTGTGTTCATGTAGATATGATGTTTATTTCCTTAATCTTTAATTAGTAAATTTATTGTATTTTAAGAAACTGGCTCATGGGTAATTATGACCTAAAATGCTGGTTGCTTCAGGTATTAAAGAAAGCTACAATACGCAAAGAACAGGAACCTGACTTTGAAGAAAAACGCTTCAATGTTACCATTGGGGAAGATGAATGGGAATTCGACAAAGAAAATGACTTCTTCAGGGAACGAGGCTATCGCATTACCCGGGAAATCAGAGATCCTGGGTAAGAAACTTCCAGGATTAGTTTATGTTTACTTAGCTATTGTTATTGATTAACCATACAACCCTGTGTATTTAAGTACCAGCACTTTGACTGACTTTGAGTCAGTAAAAAATTAGCCACATGATGCTAACAATCGGAATGGAATTTTTAGCCCTGGACTTTTAATTGAGCTCAGCATTGGCTTACATCATCAATTCCAATAAATCAGTGATTTCTCTAAATTTAAAAAGAGATAGTAGACTTTTTCTTGCTTTTACTATATGGTTCAATTAATAGCATCAGTTAAATGTACCATCAATTAATCAGTCATATATATTTTTTCAAGCCTGTCAGAAGAATGTTAAATCTAAGTTAGTTCTAACCTGTACATAATGGCCATGTGCTGCAAAATTAAAAAAAAAAAAAAAAAGTTTATTCCTTTTTGTTCTGCATAAAAACTGGTTGGTAGTATGCATTTCTTTACATCACATGAAGTTACTTTTTTCTCAGTTCTTCTAAATGGTTATTTTCCTTTTCAAAATTTCAGTGAAGTAGAATTCAGAGATCCGGCATTTGGGTAAGCATTTTGTTATTGATTCTAAATTATAAGGCTAAATATTTATTCTTTGTTTTGCTACTTAATTGTGTAAACTATTTGGGTTGTGAGTTTAGCTTCATTCTGCATTCAACTTATTCTGAGGTTTCTTTGTTGCAGTGACCCATATGTTGATCCTTATTATGACTATGAAATGGAGGCTTTCTGGAGAGGTGGCCAGTATGAGAATTTCAGAGTGCAGTATACAGAGACCCCTCTGCCATTTCACTACAGTGTAAGTCAAAAATGAGTGCATGGCTGAAAACGTAACAAAACGTTCCAAAGACTAAATTGTGTGAGCCCCACCTTCTTTTTCAGAATGTAAATTTTAATGATCATGTATCTGTTCCAGGATCGAGAGCGAGATCCCCGTGAACGCCACAGGGAGAGGGAGCGTGAACGTGAGCGAGATCACCGTGAGCGAGAGCGCAGGCAGAGGGAGAGGGAGCGAGAGCGGGAGCGAGAGAAAGAAAGATTGCGCAGAAAGGAAGAATGGGAGCGAGACCGACTGAAACGTGATGAGAAAGAAGGAAGACCCAAGGAACGGCAGTTGAGGGAACCACGAGAGAAGAAAGAAGAGAAGGATAAGCCTCTTAAACCACGTTCACCCATTGATATGCCACCCAGGTAAGGTCCATTTCATTCCGTTTGTTTCTATTGTTGAACATGGTTTTTAAGCACATGGCTGATGTATCCTGGGATTTTTTTGTATAGCAAATATTTTTAATGATTTCCCTGCAAATGCTTTAATAACTGCTGATTAGTTAAACACTATTTGCTATCTTTATCTTTTCAAAGAAGTGTTTAGAAATTGCTTCATGTTTTCTGCAGAGTCAGGCTACACCCTGCCATTCAGTGCTTTAACAAAGGCAGGGGAAAATGTCTGGTTACATTTATAGTATTGCAGGTATCAAGATTAAGATGCTCTCTTCCTCTTCTTAAATTTACCTTGCTAGAAATAATATACAGGAAGTGTATAATACACTTCTCAGAACAGGCAATGGTTTCCGTAATGCAAATTCTTGTATCTGATTAACTGGTTGTTACTGTTATGCAACTAATTGAGACTGTAGTCGTGTTCTGGATTCCTCTGGTGTAACCAAAAAATCTTTAGAAAGCTGGAACACGGTAAGGATGCCACAGAAAAAAATATATATATTTTTAAGGTAACTGCTACAGACCTTTGGGCTTATCTTTTGCGTTGCTATTGCTTTGAATCAGCAAGTATATAAACTGGTAGCAAATTAAGATTGTAGTGGCACAACGTGCAATATATTTAAAAATATTAGTTGTCTATGCTAGGAAACATTACAGTATGTACTAATAATTTGCTACATACATTATACTAAAGCATTCATCTTCTTAACCGTTTATTCCCGAATTCGAGGTCACGGGGGTCTGCTGGAGCCTATCCCAACTCACATAGGGTAAGAGGCAGGAGTACTCACCTGGACAGGTCGCCAGTCTATTGCAGGGCCACACATAGACGAACAACCCCAATATCAATTGCCCATATGAGTGAACATGTGTGACTCACCAATCGAATGTACTGTGGTGAGAAACCAGTGTACCTGGAGGAAACCCCTTCATTCACAGGGAGAATTCTGCACAGAAAGACCCCCGGCCCGGGTAGGTGGCCGGGGGTCTTTGTGAGGTTGCCATGCTGATCACTACGCCACCGTGCTGCCAAAATTTAAATAATTTATAAGTAAATTAATTTCACTTATAATAACTAGTTTTCAGAACAATATTGACAAGCATAATCACAGCAGAGTGCTTGTAAAAATGTCTTAAAAGGAGAAAACAATAGTTATGTAGCTAAAGGATACGAAACTATTGAGTTTCACAAGTAACAATGTTTTCCTGACTTGGCCAGAAAGAAGGCTAATGTAAACATAAATGTGTGATGCATCTAGTAACTAGAGCTTGTGTGATTTACTTATGAACAAATCACATATCATAGAGAACTTAGAGTCCTATAGTGTTTGTTAAATTTAAAGCAGGTTACACAGCAGATTAACAAGCCAATTAACCTATATTGAAATTGTCACCCTTTCATTACTGTTTTTTTTTTTTGTTTAATTGTGTCTATTTAATTTCTAGAAGCCAGAACACTCTTGCAAATATTTTCAAGACAGTTCCACCATACAGAATTTTACATTTCTTAATTTTACATTTTCTTTCAATAGCTATAAACCTCAAAAATCTTATATAAACTGCTTTTTCCAACAATATGCTCAGTTACTAGTGTAACCTGTTCTATTGAGCAACACTTCTATCTAACTAGACTCTAACTTTTGCCATAAAATAGCCACTGATGCTAACATGGCATTTAAAAGAAACAAACCAAACCAATCTAGAAGCCAGCTTTTTGACTGCGATTTTCTCTTGGCCTGATTAACTGTTGAGTCTGTGAACTGATCTCGGATTTCTTGCTGTTTGATGTGTAGTGAGTCATGTTAGTGTTTTTAGTGTGCTAGAAAGTGATGATGCAAATGTCTGGCCACACAGGTGAGACAGTTTCAGTCTATATGATGCAATTTCAAATTATTTGGCTATTTTTGTGCTCTCTAGCACGTGTTTGTTGCTCTGGATAAGAGCGTCTGCCAAATGCTGAACTGTTTGTGTTTGGAGGTGATTAATATTTGTGATCAGCTCGATTTATACCTCTGCGCATTTAATTAATTATATAATAGTAAGGGTTCTTCTTCTCTATGAGCAAACTTTGTTAGTTTCTGCTGTTTTACTATGTTGATTTTTAACCTTTTATAATGTACCGTTTACTGGGATGCTGCATTTTGATCGCTGACTATTGTGAACGTGTAGTAGAAACTGTGCTGTTTATGTACAAGAAAATGTAGATATGCTGTAATTGTGCCTGCACATTAGGTTGTGTCTCTAGTTCTTGTATTAGTCATATATATTTGGAGCCCCCAGAAAAATATTTTGCATAGTTGTTTTCAATATTTAACATTTCCATTTATAACTGGGCTAATTTTGTTGTCTACATATAACAATAGTGCAAGTTCAATCTATATATAGTTTATTTTAACTTCCTTAAATGTATTTCATCATGTTATTCGTCACAAAGGGTGCAGGTAAAACGTCATCCTTGTGTAGTTGAGGATTCCTGACTTTTGTTGGTATGAGTAACTTGTGTGGGGCAATGTCCTCAGGCAAAACATGGGCGTGGAAAGGAAGTGCATCCATTTGTGAATGAGTTATAAGAGAGAGATTTTCTTGCCCTGGAACTTCCCAATGTCACCTATTGCAATATCCCATTTATGTCAGCATCCCTCATCTGTAGCTGTTGGCTTAAGCTTCTTCTTCTTCTCCTTTTGGCTGCTCCCATTAGGGGTCGCCACAGCGGATCATTCTTCTCCACACTGTCTGTTACATCTGCCTCTTTCACCCCAACTACCTGCATATCTTCCTTCACCACATCCATAAAACTCCTCTTTGCTTTTCCTCCTGCCCGGGACCTCCATCCTCAACATTTTTTTACCAATATACTGCATGTCCCTCCTCTGCACATGTCCAAACCATCTCAACCTAGCCTCTCTCACCTTGTCTCCA
>JAOTRA010000029.1:14107771-14162561 GCA_026260255.1 Pseudolaguvia tuberculata
CACAGCAGACCCCCGTGACCCCGGATTCGGGAATAAGCGGGTAAGAAGATGAATGAATGAATGAATGAATGAATGATCTTTTCAGCTGTTTTCATCTGCTTGTTTGGTGTGTTGTTTGGTTAGTTAAATAGGGCTTAGATAGCAGCGTTCACCCTTACTCAAGTAAGTAATGTGTTTTAGACCCTAAAATAGTATCCTGATCAAGTTGATATTCACAAATATCTTTGCTACACTAGACAAGAGCTATAAAGACACCCAGCTATTTTTTTAACTCATTTTAGTGTGTCTGTGTACTATGATAATAAGAATGCTTTTCTCATTCTATCTAGGTGCTAAACTTCATAGAATCCATGCTACAGAGGGCATGTTTGGGGCTAGATCATGGCTTAAAGTGCTCAGTTGAAAGTCAGACTTTAAGTATGGGGATGGGTTTGGTGGCCACTCTGCTGTCTGAAGCTGCACAGGTATGATGTTTTCGGTTCAGCGCTTCTTCTCACTGCACAATATGCACAAACCCTAACTGTATCAAAACAAGCATTCATTGTTAATAAAATAGTTTCCCAGGTAAAAAAAGTTGTTTCTTTTCAGCTGACTCCAGAAGACTTCTCTCTTATGACCAGGCTGCTACCTCATCTGGAGCAGATTTCACAACTGCACCCAGAGCATGTGATTCAGGAGCTGGCGTCAGACCTACGGGCTACCATAGCTACACGAGGTGCTTATCAATCAGAAACTGTGACTAATGCTGCCCAGTACTGCAGCTATGGCAAATCTTCTCAATCAAATAGTCACATAACAAGCCAGACTGAAGGAAATCCTGTCAAACACAGTGGAATATCAAAGAGCTCAAAAGCTCATGTTAGTCAGAACACTGAGATGCCACGCGTCAGTCACCTATCACCCAGGACTCCATCTACCTGCTGTTTAGTTTGTGCACAATCCACAGATTCAGTGCCTTCGTGTCTAGGTACATGTAGCACCAACACAAAAATCCCTGCTTCTAGTGTTCAGATGCAAACGAAGGTATTCTCTGAGTGGCTGCTGGAGGCCTGTGACCCGGATATCCCCACCCGGGCTATGGCACTGCGAGCACTTACCCAGTGTATAAAGGAGGGAACCAAGGAGGCATTGAAGACCCGAGACAAGCTTCTAACTGTGAGTCTAATGGTGAAACAAAAAATGTGCTGCAAATGTCTATGATTTAAAAAAAAAAATTGGTATTTATATAATTAGACATTTTACACTATATCCTCTAAACCTCTAAATATAGGTTAGATTTTTTATTTGGCGCAGGTTGGTACTGTAGTTCATAAACTTTAATACTGACTTTAATACTAAATTTAAGATTTACTGCTACTGTCTGAGTATAATATAAAGCGTGGAAGATTGTAATATGCTAAAATTCTGTGTTGGGGTAAAATTGTTGTTCTCGAGGAACCTCAGGCTATACAAAAAGCCAGTATTACATTTCATATTGTATTTATACATTTTATTTTTTGTATTTTCCAGATATTTTTGGAGAATGTGGCTCACGAAGACTCATTTGTGTACCTTTCTGCTATTCATGGTATGGGGATGTTAATTAGTTGTTTTACTTAAAAATAAACTTTTCCTTTCTTAAATACAATTTTGATAGCCAATATTTAAACTACAAACTTAGGCCAATACACTCTGTACAGGTCACCAGTCCATCACAGGGCCACATAGCACAACTACACTCAATATTATTGGAAATTTAGAATCACCATGTACATATCAAAGCTGTCTCAACACCTAAAGTTTAATTTATTGTTGTTGTTGTTGTTGTTGTTGTTAGTGAATATTCACGGTATTGTCATACAGCTAATATAGTGAATATTAAGGTGTTTATGTATAAGATGTATTAGTGCCATCGTTATGCTACACTTCGCTGCTACATGTGACCTCTAAGTTGGGATCAATAAGATTAAGATTTTTTTTCTTTATTATTCAGGCTATACTTATACAGAGTCATAGAAGCTTACTGCTTTGGCAATTGATCAGCTAAACTTGAACACATAGGGTTGTTTATGCATTATTTATTTGGATTCCAAACTGAACTGTATTTGAGAGGACACTAGGGACCGAAAAGTTTAACCTCAGCTTAAGAAAAGTCAAAGTATGTTGAGTCAAAGAAATGGTATAAGTGGAGGTAAAATATTGCTGAACTCTACTTGGCATATTGTTGGATGGTGGAAGGAAGGAGTATTTTCTCAATCCTAATTGCACTTTTTCCATAGAGGGTCTACGGTTGATTCATCTGTCACCCAATCTGATGTCGCTAAGGTTGTTTGGGGTGGATGAGATTTGCCCCAAGTACCTCAAATCATTAGATGTTGTGGTGCTGTCTTGGCTGACATGCCTCTGCAATATTGCATGGCACTCAACCCAGTTATGAAATACTTGGCCAGCACTATATCCTCCACAGGGTGCTTGAGGGTTAATGGGAGTTTGCATAATGTGTCCACATGTGTTTTGTGGTCATTCAAGTGTGTTCCTGATGGCATTCTTTGGGAGGTGCTCTGGTAGTATGGGATCTATGACTCGTTTAAGAGCTGTTCAGCCTCTGTACGAGCAGAACAGGAACTTCCACCGTATTGCCAGCAGTAATTCAGACCTATTCTCAGTGCACTTTGGACTCTGGCAGGGTTGTCTTTTGTCACAGGGTCTGTTTATTACATTTATGGACTTCTAGGCCCAGACGGGCTGGAGGGAGTCCTGTTTGGTGACCAAAGGACTGCTTTTTGGCAGCCACTATGCATTGGACTGTTTGCAGACAAGTGAAAAGGAGCTGGGATGAGTATCTGGACATCTAAATCCAGGTAGTGGATTTAATATATAGGTAATGTTCCCCCTCTATGCTGGAGGGGAGTCCACCCTCAAGTAGAGGGTTTTAAGTATTTTAGGGTCTTGCTTATCGATAAGGATAGAATGCCGTATGAAATTGACGGACTGATCAGGGCATAGTTTGAAGTAGAGCTTCTTCTCCTCCACATTGCAATGTGTCAGCTTAGGTGGCTATGGCATCTGCTGGCATCTTCTTGGGGAGATGTTCAAGCTCGAGAGACTGTGTCTCTTGGCCTTGCTCTGGGACATGTTGGAATCTTTTTTGAAGAGCTTGATGGAAGTCGGGGCATTCCCCCAGGACTTGGATGCAGAAAAACTGGGGTAGATGGGGTTATGTTTGTTTTTTAAAAATGTATAATTTATTTTGTAAGCAAAAGTCAAAATCTACGATCAAAATCAATATTATTATATAGATCTTTTGTAATATTGACTGCTAGATTGCTGTAATAGAACCATTAGACTGTTCTAGAACCATGAGAATCTGAAATCCTAAATGAAAACTTATTTGTTTGTTTGGTGTGTGTGTGTGTGTGTGTGTGTGTGTGTGTGTGTGTGTGTGTGTGTACGTACGTACGTACGTACGTACGTACACACATGTGTGCCCGTGCCTGTGTGTGTGTGCAGGTCTGGTCCTGCTGGCTGACTCATTTCCTGAGCAGATTCTGCAGCGACTGTTGGCAGAATATCAGGCAGCTCCAAGTGCAGCTTCGTCCAGCAGAGGGCGATGTCTGGAGACACGCCTTAAGGTGGGGGAGGCTCTGATGAGAGCTAGTAGAGTCATGGGTAGGCAATCTAATGTTGTCTGTATTTCTAATTCTATGGTCGTAATAATTGACAACCCATATTCTTATTTGAGATATCAGACACAAATATTCATTTTTAATTCAGAGCTAAAGCTTAAGTTCCCATTTCTTCTAATGGTCTGTGCCAGATTGTGGGTAATGCAGTGTTCCTGGCAGAAGCATGGGGTTATTCTTTGTGTCTGTGTTATTCAGCTGGGGCCTTGGTGTTTAAGTTTGGCACAGTTTCTTACATCTAACAGAACCTACTCTCAAAGAGTCCAACAGCTGCTTTGCTCTGTCTCCAAAAACGCACATTGTGACTGACCGTCACCAGGCTTGCACTGCTCCAGAAACCCAAAGCTCTTTTTTAAGTTCTTTTTAAAATGACCTTTTTGCACATTTGATTAAGATTGTTGTCTTAAATCTTAAAACATTGCACTGGGCTGGATTAACTGTTGACTTATTTTAATTAAATAGGATAGAATGAAAGGATACATCTAAAAAGTTATTTCTTTCAGTTATTCCTAATTGCACAAAATGACTAAAGAAGTACCATTTTAGCCGTTTACTCATGCATATGCTATGTGATTAAGTCATTCTCTCTTTCACACAAAGATGGAGAGAAATTGTGGCGTCTGTGTTGTGTATATTTCCTCAGCTTTTTGGCTATGTGCTGCGTGAGGCAAGTAAAAGTGTATCTATTACTGTGAAGCAGCTTTGTGTTTGAACAACAGAAAATGAATGTATTATTTTTCACAACACATAAACCTGTTTAACATATATTGAACAAATTGTTTGGATAGAGGAACAGGAGACAACCTGTTTTTTAGTGCTTTGATTAACAGATTAAATGGAGCCCATGAGCTGAATAAAACTGATTTATGCCTGATGATGCATAAACGGCTGTATGGCAGATGATGCTTTAATGATATGTGACATTGATTACCCTCTCCAGGGTTTCCTGTGCTCTGTTTTCTCTTCTGGAACAGGTTTGATGCTCCCTGTGACCCTGGTTCATTTCATCTTTTTTTTTTACAAAGAATACATTTTGTGTCAAGATTTAGTTAATAATATTACTGCATTTCATTGGCTCTGTACATGTACCTTGCATAATGACAATAATGTTGGATGAGATCTAATCTAATGTAATTAATCTCCATCCCTAATCTCATCCGTGTCCTCATCCGTGTGCTCTTATAGTGCAATTACAATATTTAATTGCTGTTTCTTCTTCTTTGTCTTCTTCTTTTCGAAAATGAATTATAGTTCTGATTGCCTAAACATACTCAAAAACTCATGAAACCTCTTTGTATAGCCAGAAGTTGTGAACATTTACACCTGATATGTGGGTGTGAAAAAATGGCTCAGTGTTAAACGAAAATTTCAACCTAAGCAATTTTACACATGCATCTGTACAAATATTCAACATACAAATACCAGATAAATATATTGGAGAAAAATTGTTAACCTAACAGGAATTCGGGTATTTGATATTTTCTAAGAAAATTTTTTCATTTTTGCCATTTCCAGCAATTAAATATTTCATCTGATTGACACCAAATTTGGTGCGTGTAATTTAAAGCATTTGTAATTGATTTATAAAGTGTAAGGGTCTAGCGGTTACGCTGCCTTTCCCTGCCTGACAAATTTTGATGTTTTACTATGGAAGTTTGTAGAACTCTGCCATGCAATTTCAAATCCGCCCCAAATTTGTGTTTGATCACATGAATATTCGTATTCAGTGATAGTCATAGCACCACCTGCTGGCAACTCTAAGTGACATATTTCACTCTGTTAACAAACTCCTTCCAGAGATTTAATGACATCAACATAATAAATTGTCAGTTTAATCAAAAGGCCTTTGCAATAGTAAAGTGCAAAGATCTAAAGCTTTTTGTTAAATGGTGATTGTATTCGATCTTCTGTCATTTCACATGTGTGGTAAGACTTCTGGCCTGAGTACATCAGTTATATAATAAAATTCTAAAGCCATGCTTTGGCCAACAGGATACATCACGTTTTGCACTAACTTAAACATACCATGTTCAATAAGCACTAAACATATAGACATCTTCACACCAATAAGTTATGGACATTGCACCACCAGGTGGCAGTAGAAATTGGCACATATTAAAAGATTTTAAAACGTTTCTCCTATATTTACCATTTTAAATGCATAATGCTCACCATTCTCTATTTTCTTAAAGCCATGGCCATGAACCCTAGCAAGAGGACCTCTTCAACGTTTCCTACAGCTTTACTTGCTGCTTTTAAGTAGATGTTTTAAAGTTTTACTTGTTGCGCTTTGATGCTTGGTTCTCTTATGTGTCAGGTGATCTTGCAGCCCACTATGGCCGCCCATTGATTGGGGCATTTCTGAGTGGCACACGAGACGAGGACAGCAGCATTCGTGCCAGTTGTCTTTCTAATCTGGGAGAGCTGTGCCAGCGCTTAAACTTCTCCCTCGGCCCCCTGGCACAGGAGGTAACCCGACTGACCATTATACGATTATGTGTATGGATAAGCAATATGGCCACATATGTTAAATTAAAATCTTTTTAAACTAATTGTTAGTTTACAAATGAAAGGCATTTTAATAGTTAATTATTTTGATAAATTTTTAAGAACTATTATTGTGTGCACAATTTTCTTTTGAGAAGGTCCTATATTTCCTATTATTCAGAGCCACTTACAACTGGGGGGGGGGGTGTTAAGGCCTTGCTCATAGCCCCACAGTGTTGGCTTGGTGGTACTGTGAATCAAACCTCGGTCTTCTTTCTGGTATTAGTCCAACACCTTAACCACCAAGCCACCGCTTCCCCTTCCCCTTTTGGTTAAGTTCACAGCATCACAGTTGAGCATTGTTTTTATCTGATACACTACTGCTTTAGATCTCGCTAAGTCTATTACCTGACAATCTTTTTTTTAGGAAATGTGCATAGAATGTGTTTCTATATACACATAACTCTGCTTAACCTTTCCCCATTGCTTTTATTATAGTTTATTCCGGGGATAAAAGATGGAAACATGAATATCTTGTGTTTAATTCTATCAGTTTCTACACTAGCATGAATTTATTTTGTTGTTTTTTTACTTTTTAAACATGAATAAATTAAAATGGGTTTTGATGTAAATATGTGAATTTGTACATGTTTTTCCCACGTAGTATTTGTATATGATTCCCATTTCTAGGTAAGCAGAGGTTCAGTAAGTGTGAGGTGGGGTATGTCGGAGCTCTTTATGAATAAGCTGCTCTGTCACCGGGAATAACAGGACTGTTTATTCATGAACAGGCTACTTTCATGTATGGGTGCAAGAGTGTGTGTAATCTCTGACCCAATAGACTTTCTTAGTATTTATGCATTAAGTCTGGCTCTGCAGTCTACTGCATTCATGAAAATGTGGGGTTTTTTTATTCAACAGTTAAGCATTTGTCTCACTGCACTGATAAAGACTGAAAAAGAGCCAGAAGTGCGGAGAGCTGCAGTCCACGTCATTACTTTATTACTGAGGGGCCTCAGTGATAAAACCACTCAGGTAGGTGAATGTGAGAAGGAGAGTAAATATCTATTAAATGACCTGTTTTTGGGAATAACACAGTGATCAGCTGATGGGTCATCACTTATGGTAGCCAGATCGGGCAGTTTCCAGTTCAGGTGGATGGTTTTGAATTTGATTGAACTGATGACAGTAGAAAAAGGATTGCAGTTCCTTGGTCAATCCAATGGTCAGTTTTTGGGATGGAAACGAACTGTTCCATCAACAAGTGTACATACTGTAGAAAAAAGGCTGGAAAACCGAGTGAAAACCTGAATTATTATCTGTGTTGCGTTGCCACACTGTTGCGTTTCCAACTACAGGAGTCAAAGGATCTAAAAGATGATGTCATGGTAGCTGTATTTCTTTTTAATAGGTAGGAATGTGGTGTGATTTGATATTGATATTTTTAGGCAGTTTGTGTACCTTAGCTCAACTACAGCATGTAATCTGGTACTATTTTTATATTTGGTATTTTAGTACTGTTACCAATTGTGTTGTAAAGTTTTCTATATGTTAAATGACTCATCATGATGTTGTGTCTGGTCTTCTAATTTTGCATGTAATCATGTCTTCTAAACATTCATGTGTTCAGGAGGCGTAGGTTTGGACAGCAATGGTAAAAGAAAATTTTCATGGATATCAGGCTACATCTATCATCTTCCGTAATGTCCTACAGCACCTTTAAGCATGTAAAGCAATAGGAACATGAACAAACTGTGCAATCTGATAATAATAATTGTATAACGTTTTATTTTTGAGAAAATTTTAAGTATGAATATTATTTAAAAAGCATTTAGGGCACTTTCATAATGTCCTACGACATTATGGTTTGGGGACGGTTCGACCAGAACATAAACGGTTTTCGGATAGGGCAAAGACATGTGGGCATCAGGATGAATCCATCCCTTTTGGTGTGTATTGGTCTGTGCTAATACACACACTTGTAGTTTGGAAAGAGGAACTCAGCATGCAGCTGGAGAAGTGCATATGATGTTTTTCCTAATTCTAATTTTTCTAAGATTGCTTCCCAATGATTCAGTCCAGTCATTTACAAAGTACTATAATATAATCATTAATCATTATAAGTAGTTTATAATGGATATTGTTTTAAATAAAGTTACAATTAAAGCTGATCTCCCTAGAATTTAAGAATTTCATGGCACAAACTGGTCTGAAGGAGGGATTTATTTATCCGGAGATAAGAACTTTGTTTGATGATAGTGTATCAAAATTTGAGCATCAACAAGTATTGTAATTATCTTGTACTACATATTCCATGGTCAGGCCCTTCCACACAGATTTACTGCACACGTTACCTAAAATAGTTAGGAAATACTATGCGTTAATGCAAGGAATTTTGTTAATGTATGAATCTTAATATATTTTAAAGGAAAAAAACGAGTATTAAACAGCAAGTCATTGCATCATGTTATTCCTCCCATAATAGACTAGTGGGTGCATTATAATGCATTTAGTGGAGTCTGAACTGGACATTAAAGGTTTTAAAGGTTTGGCGTTGCAGGGGTAAAACCACATGGTCAGTTTCCTGTTCCTTTTAATGTCACATAGACTGACCAAGGACTGCTGGCACTCTGCAAACAGGTCATGTGTAAAGCACTGCCAAACGCTACAGAGTAAAACTGCTCCCTGTGTCTTTCACCTTCTAGTGAAACCTTTAACAATAAGACTACAGCTTCAGTACTGAGAGGATTGCTGCAACTCTGAGGAAACTGTGACTTCACAGCTTCCTAGCTGATTCAATTGCTTTAATTTCACTCATTTTGATTAATATGGTTGTGAGGGTTTTTTTTCAAGTAATTTCAAGAAATGATGTTAGTATCACAAGCAGGAGAGGTTTGCAATGCTCACAAGGCTTCTTAATTTTACTGTAGATATTAGTCAGTGAAAATGAACTGATTTTTTAAATTTAAGCTTTTTCTTTTTGAGTCCGAGATAAAAAGATCCAGCTGTGCAAACAGCTAAAAGCACCACTTTGTTACTAGCCATGTCATTGTAAAGGTACTTTTACTGGCGCTTTTCAGCTATGCTGAAATTGCTATTGTTGAACATGGCACATAGCTATTAGCAAATTTCAGCAAGACGTGTTTTAGCTTTCATGTCTCTGGTGTCTAGGCTTCACATTGACAGCGAGTCAGATGATAGCAATTAACTTGTGATTCTGCGATTATAGACCACTCTTTCTCCGTTTGAACAAAAGGGATAAAAATTCTTGTTGCATAGAAAAAGCAGTCCCACAGTCTTTATAGTAAGTGAATGGCAAATGATGCAATTAATTAAAAAAGCCTTAAATTAAAGGTCCTCCAAAATCTGGCCATTTATCACCGACTACTCTATTTGCAACTTCAGATAAAACCCTTTTTTGCAAATAACCTCTATTAAAGTATGCCATTCTACCCGTCAGTCAGTCATGAGGTTTTTTTCTTTTCTTTCTTTTTTACTAGTGACATTGCATATTCCTTCTGTATTATGTCTTTTTTTTTAAGATATTTTTTGCCATTTTCTTAATATTGTCTGAACAGAGAAAATGTGGCAAGAGGGACAGTGGGATTGGAAAGGACCTGAACTGGGACCCGCCGGCACACATATGCTGTCCTATTCAGTCCTGCTTCTCACTCTATCTTTCCCATTTCATCCCTTTGTCCTTTCAATAAAAAATGCCCAAAAATATATTTTTAAAGAAGTTGATGGTTAAGGCTTTGTTTAGGGGCCCAATTGTGGGCTCTTGGTGGTCTGGGAAATTCAACCAATGACCTTCTGATCAGTATTCCAAAACTATAACCATATCAATTACTGAGCTACCACCATTTCATTTTACAATTTTGTACAAATAGATACTTCATAAATCGATATTAGAACATCATAGTATTCTACACCAGCAGTACTGCTGAACTTTTATAGATTAAAGCAACACCTTTGGTCTAATCAGAATTGAGAATTCAGTAGTAATAAAGTCATTAAGCACAGCAGTCTCCTACACCATTACTAATCCAGAATTTGGTATCATATCTTCAGAACTGCTATGGGACATAAAGTTCAAGCATGGAGCCCTCACTGTCTAAACACTTTCTGACCCTCTGGTTTTTCAAAAGAGGTAGCAAGGCTGTGACAAGGCCAAAACAAACTATGCATTATTAGACTCATCTATCCTTTTGACCTTCTGCTTTACTACACCAGTCATTACCTTAGTTACCATGTTGACCAAGTATTTTGTTAATATGTTTAGTTAGATTCAACCATTTGTCTGCCTTATTGACAGTGGTTCCGTGGATCAATTGGAGATAGGTGTGGCTTTGCAGGGAATAGCAGATCAATATTGGAACAGTGATTGATGGATGCAGCTGTTGCAGTAACTAATGACATGGGAAATGGTTTGTAAATTAAAGGAAAGTGCTGAGGACCTAGTTGAGATCTACTACCTTTTTAAAGCTGCCCTTTGACATGGTTCACTTTTTTTCAGCTGTAATCGGGAAGCTTAAAACCACTTTTTCCCAACCTGTTTCTGCTTCAGCTTCTGAATTTGGTGTTCATTCTTTCTGCAGGTACTGGGAGATGTTCTTTTGGAGCTGTATCGGGCTTTGAAGTGGGTGGTACGCTTTGACTCCGATGAGGTAGCCGTACTCCACGCTCAACTGGCCCTGGAAGAACTTGATGATGTCATGAGGAGATTTATTTTTCCTCAGCCCAAATTGGAAAAGAAGATTGTGGTTTTGCCCTGACTAGATACCGTCATGGCACTGTGGCATAATGTGATTCAAATAAGAAATGTTTACTATTTCATGATACTGATCATTTCTATAGACTAGTTTTTAGGACTGATATAAAAATAGAAAAAGTGTATTTGATATGTTACATATTTCATCTCTAAGTTAACTTAATACAGGAAAAATTAATTCATCATGCTGTGAAATTTATTTTGATTAAAATTATTTAGATGTTTCTATCTATGCCTATTTAATTTCATTTATCTTATCTCTTATATTTCCCCTGTTATTCTTTTATTTTATGTTAGAATGTTTTGATCACAGAAGTTTAATATAGTTTGATGTTCTATACATGTAATTCTGAAAAATGGCCATAAGAAATTTTACTGGAAATAATATAATCTATGACCTCGACGCCTCTCCCTATGTGCGCTGGAATAGGCTCCAGCAAAATCCATGTGAACCAGAATTAGGGAATAAGCAGGTCAGAAAATGAATGAATGAATGAATGAATAATCTTAAGGTTTGTTCTAAAAAAAAGATTTCCTGGAAATGAGACTTATTTCTGAGCAAATACTGGAGAGGTTCTCAAACATACAATGCCTTATTGATTTATCTCATCATCTTACCCGCTTATTCCCTAATTCAGGGTCACACGGACAATGACTTATTATATTAAATTTGAGGTATTAAATTTGCCCTTGAATTTTCCCACTTTTTGTCATGTTACATCCCACAGAATTAAATGTATAAAATTGGGATTGTATGTCATAAACCAACACAATGTGACACACAACTGTGACATGGAAAGAAATGATATGTACATCTGCCCATTTTTCTTTTCAAAATAGCTCAAGATCAGTCAGATTGGATAAAGAGAATCTGTGAACAGTAATATTCAAGCCTTGCTACAGATGCTCAATGGGATCTAGGTCAGGAATGGGCTGTTCTAACACTAATTATGCTTTGATCTAAACCATTCCATTGTTGCTTCGGCTTTATATTTAGGGTTGTTGTCAAGCTGAAAGTCTTTTGCAGACTTTTAACAGGTGTTCTAAGGTTGCCTTGTAATTAGTCCCATCCATCTTCACAACTCTGCCCCCCTGTTGAAGAAAAGCTACCTGACATGATGATGCCACCTCCATGTTTGACAGTGTGTTCAGGGTGATGTGCAGTGTTTATTTCTGACCATCAGATCCGTATGTAGTTCCTGTCTATACTCTTGATACAAATCTGGAAACCCACAGTTTACAGTCTAGAATGTTTTGCATGTTGTAACATTACGTTATTCCTTCACTGGAACTAAGAGACTCCAATCCTGTTCAAGCATGACAATGACCCTGAGCAGAAAAAAGCCCTGAACTGAACACCATTATCACGTGGTGGGTTATTATTATTACACATTCAAACACAACATTGGACTGGAAGGTCTTTATCCATTATCCAATAGCAAAAATAGGAATCAATCTGACCATGGGTCTCTTAGCTGATTCTATGATTAATGTTCTTGGTAGATTGATGACTTTAAATTGCCCATATTAGTGAGTGTGTGGTTGTCTGTCTGTGTGTGGTACTAAAATGAACTGGTGACCTGTCCAGGGTGTACCCCTGCCTCTTTCCCTATGTGCCCTGGGATAGGATTCAGCAGACCCCTGTGACCCTGAATTAGGGAATAAGCGGGTTAGAAGTTGAATGAATAAATGTATGAATGAATGAATGAATGAATGGGCTCTATTAAATAATTTGGTGACTTTGAAGGCAATTGCTTTCACTTAAGGGAAAGGGGGGGAAGGAATAAAATTTTTGTCACATACATGATTATACAGACTACAACATATAGTGAAATGTTTTGTTTGCATATCCCCATCTTAGTAAGTTGAGGGTCAGAGCGCAGGGTCAGCTATTGTACAGCACCCCTGGAGCAGGAAGGGTTAAAGGTCTTGCTCAAGGACCCAGCAGTTGCGGACTTGAGCCCAGGTCTTCCTGGTCTACCAATCAGCAACTTTAACCATTGAGTAAAGGTGGCTGAATATAAATGCCACCACACTTTTTTATATTTTTGTAAAGGAAAAAAAGCAGCATTTTCGTTCCACTTCAGTGTTATGTGCTACTTTGTGTTGGTCTATGACATAAAATCCTAACAAAATACATTTACGTTATGTGTATTCAGACTATGTGCATCATCCACATCACTGTATACACATCTAATTACAAAAGAAAAACATTACAACCATCATTGTATATGAGGTTGAGAGAGATAGTAACTGACATTACTGCAAACTGTAAATGTATAAAACCGTACAGTGATATAATATCCCAGCAATAAAAGGACCAATTGCGTGTTTTTATTAAAATGGTGGTCACCCAGATAATATCTGAAGACCCAAAGTGTATATTGACTGTCATTGTATACTACACTCATATCCTCAGCCCTCCCCCATCCTTCGCCCTTTGCACTTCAATAGTCTCTATCCCGCTGTCTCTCCCTCCTTTATTCTTCATTTTCTCTTCACCTCATCAGCCTGCATCAAACCTGCAGGCAGTTGGTGGCTAGAGCTCAAGAGGCGGGATGGATAAATAAATAAGTACATAAAGGAGGCATTGACGAGGAGTCTGCTGAAACGTTTTTTTGGTCTAGTGGTAACTGGCTGCACTGAGGAAAAGAGCAGTGACGGTGAGGATAGAAGAAGGAGAGGAAACGAGTGCGTTTCACAGAGAGAGAGAGAGAAAAAACAAGGACAGTGTTAACAGAAGGGAGTGCTAAGATTTGGGTTATACTGCGTTGCAGAAATGCAGAACAGGACTGCAGCTACCACTGCAGCACAGCAGTGACAGTAAAAGAGAGGTGAAACAATAAAACGCCCTCACTATGCAGCACACCCTTAGAGCAGACATGTTTCAGCTAGGACCAGGTGAGCCACAACCAGGCTGCACCACCCTCAACCTCCCAGCATACCGGCATTGTCTTCTAATCTGAGAGGCCTTCATGACTCAGAAGTGTGCAAGACGACAGGAGTTAAGGAGGAGGGAGAGAAAGGAAAAGGTAGGAGGAACCAGAAAAGGAGGAGGCTGTGGTGCTGTATTTTTGGATGAAGGAGCTCCTGAATTAAGAGCTGGTGAAATAAAGATGTAGTGTGAGCAAGAGGCAGAACAAGGAGCGTGCTGTGCTGCAGTGGAGAGGAGAGGAGTGGAGTAGACGCCGGGTGAACACACACCCCCCTCTCATATAGCCAGGAAGACTCTGCCTGGACAGAGGGAAAGGACCGTTACTGCCGCAGGGCTTGGAAGGTACGAATGAAACTCTGTTTGGGTGTGTGTATTTTGTCTGGATGTTATTGAGCAAAGGGCAAGGGGTTTCAATTTGCCTTTATACAGTTGGGGGATTGGGGTCATTTTCTTTCTACAGTGTACATGTGGTTTTGGTGTGTATAAGTCTGTGTTTTGGGCATTTAGGAGTCGACACTAGTACACATAGTATTTGTATACTTGTGCTTACAGAAGGAAAAGACTTTCAGGCTTGTTTACAGGTAAAGTGCAGAATAGAGAAAAAGTGTAGGCACGTTCCCTTAACTTGGAAAATGTTTCTGAATTGTTTGAACATGTGAGACCTCTCTAAGGAATTATTGGCCCCTTTTAGTTTCCATCTCTACAGACTTTTTTTTTTAAACACAAAAGTCTGGCAGCCTCAGGAAAAGAACCTCCTGGGATTCACAAGCAACTGAACTAAAACTCACACAAGCTTTGCACATATCTATTCATTAACAACGCAGACCAGAAGTGCTTGGTCTTGTAACCCTTTGATATGGTCAAAGTTATGGATACCTCAATGAATGGATTATGGGGCACCTATAAGGTATCCTTTACTTACACGCTCAGCTGGATTTCAGTAAACTTTATTTGCAGACTTTAGTCTGTTTGATTGCACTTCATTCATTCCTACTTGTACATCAGTCTGATTCGTTAATTAAGTAAATATATTGGTTCTGTCGAAGGTGACAAAATTGCACAGAGCTGTAATAAGTTTGCCTCCTAGTGGAGAAAAAGGATTTGTTTAATCAGCTCCAAGTGGATAATTCTACAGTATAGAAGCCAACCAAAGCATTTCGGTAGGTTCTGTCAGTGATATGTTTAAAGATTTTAGACATCGAAACCTTATTGTACCTATCCGGTCAGTAACATGGCACAAATGAATCTACAAAAGGAGCTGTTGAACCACAAGCACTGACCACCAACACACAAAGTTCTCAACATTCCTTTATGCTTTTGTCCTCAGCTGGTCTACGACTCGTTCTTCCTATCCACTCCAAGCATAGTGTTTAAACCAGAGACGTAATCCCGAGACACTGTTTCATTCATTTAAAACAGCATCTGCACTGACTTTAGAATACTTTCCTATATTCCTATTCATATTATGCTTCTCATCTTTGTATTTAAAAAAATTAACGATTTTTGGTGTAAAATATATTATGCACAGTTTTACTTTCAGTGGGTTTAACAACCTTTTCTTGAAATGTACATTTTGTTTGTGTTACCCTTCACTCGTATCCATGTCACAACCTTTGCTTAGAGAAACTACTCATATGTGCTTAAGTTTGACATGAAGTCTATCTTTTTAGACCATTCTATAATTTATAAACCCCTAATCTTGAAAGCCCTATAATTAACGTTACCTCTAATCCTTTATCAACAGTCTCTCCAGTCTAGTCCAGCTTCAGAGAGTCGGTATTGTTTGGCTTGGATACCACCAGCCAACAGATTTGTGTCAAATAATCAGTTTGGTTAACCGAGACAAAGATCAATTAAAGTAGTTTGTGTTTGGTGGGTAGAATGTGCAGGGATTAAGTAAGGGTAAATGATTTTTGTCAGGTCTGTAATTAAAGACATCCTGCAGAAAATACAAACAGAAATCACCTTGATCATCCTGAAAGCAGGAAATTATGGTTCAGCAGTTATCTAAAAATAATGAAACATGGTTGTAGTAGTTGTAGTAATGGCCAGACACAGACATTTTTATTCAGTTATCAAAAATGTTAGAGATGAATTAATTATGCTCATATCGCCCCCATCACTCAAGACTTCCCTTCCTATTTCTTTAGATGCCCTCTCGCTGTGGAACAGCGGTGCGAATATTCATCACCACTCTTTTTGCAGCTGTGGTGCTCTTCGGCATACTGCTGGCTTATGTGACTGGCTACCAGTTCATCCACACTGAGCAGCACCACCTCTCTTTTGGCTTGTATGGAGCTATCCTGTCTCTACATCTGCTACTACAGAGCCTCTTTGCTTATCTGGAACACCGGCATATGCGAGCACCATCGCGCCCACAACACCTGCGCTGCACTGTTGCCCTTTGCATTGCTGCTTACCAAGAGGACCCGGACTATTTACGCAAATGCCTGCGCAGTGTACGCCACATTTCCTTCCCTAGTCTAAAAGTCGTGCTTGTTGTAGATGGTAACCGGCCTGAGGATTCCTATATGATGGACATCTTCCGGGAGATAATGGGGGGAACTGAACAGGCTGGATGCATGGTGTGGAAGGGGAACTACCATAGCAATGGGGCCGGAGGTGCAGGTACAAGCTCAGTGAATATTGAGGAGGCTATTCGGGTGGCCAGAATGGTGCGCACCAGCCGCTACTCCTGCATAATGCAAGAATGGGGTGGGAAGAGGGAAGTGATGTATACAGCTTTCAAAGCACTGGGAAACTCTGTGGATTATGTGCAGGTAAGTCTCTGTTTTAGAAAAGATTAGTTTACTAACCAATAATTATACACCTGCATAGGATTTATTGCTTTAAGCCAGAAAAATTCCTTAATGTCACTATTGACCTATGGATTGGTGGGAAATAGGAGCTCAGTGTTTTAGGTTTTGGACTGTTGTGCAGAAAAACCTTCAACTGCTCAGTTAGATTTAAAAAAAAAAGTGGAGGTCAAAGGTTATTTCAATGTCCTGGTAACACCTGTGTGCTGTCAGCAACTTCTCATTGGCTTTGGAAAGTCCACCTGTCACTCTCTTAAACCACAGATATTTCTAATTATCCAGTTGAGAAAAGCATTGTTTATACCCTACTTCAAATTAAAATCTTAATTTGACCTCACCAGTTAATCTTTATTTCTGAAATAATCTGCAATGCTGTATTTATAGATATAGATCAAGGGACAGGAGTCCTTTTCTGCTTTTCTTTGGAACCATCTGGATGCATCTACTGAAAACTGATGCATCAAAACTCTCACTGTATATGTCTGTAGGTATGTGACTCGGACACGGTTCTGGATCCAGCCTGCACAATTGAGTTGTTAAAGGTTTTGGAAGAGGACCCAAATGTGGGTGGAGTAGGAGGAGATGTACAGGTAAGAAGACTGTTTAGGGTAAATTTAAACATGTAACAGTTTGCTAACTGACTATTGTCAGACCCTAAACTGATTCCCTGATGTTTGTTTTAGATCCTAAACAAATATGACTCCTGGATATCTTTCCTGAGCAGTGTCAGGTACTGGATGGCATTCAATGTGGAGCGTGCCTGTCAATCATATTTTGGCTGTGTTCAGTGCATCAGCGGACCTTTAGGCATGTACCGCAACTCCCTCCTTCAGCAGTTCTTGGAACCCTGGTACCATCAAACCTTCTTGGGCAGCAAGTGCAGCTTTGGCGATGACCGCCACCTCACCAATCGAGTCCTCAGCTTTGGTTACAAGACTAAATTTACTGCACGCTCGCAATGTCAGACTGAGACACCTACTCACTATATCCGCTGGCTTAACCAGCAGACACGCTGGAGCAAGTCGTACTTCCGTGAGTGGCTCTATAATGCTCTTTGGTTCCACAAACACAGCCTTTGGATGACTTATGAATCTGTGGTAACTGGATTTTTCCCCTTTTTCCTGGTGGCTACAGTTATCCACTTGTTCTACCGTGGACGGCTATGGAACATCCTGCTGTTCCTGCTAACAGTTCAGCTGGTGGGAATGGTAAAAGCCACCTATGCCTGCTTCCTTAGAGGTAGCCTAGTCATGATTTTTATGTCCCTCTATTCTCTGCTGTACATGTCTAGCCTCTTGCCTGCTAAAATTTTTGCCCTGTTGACTATCAATAAAGCAGGATGGGGCACATCGGGGAGGAAAAAGATTGTGGTGAATTTAATTGGGGCTGTACCTGTAACTGTTTGGGCATTTATTTTGCTTGGTGGAGTAGCTTACACCATTTACTGTGAGACACAAGAACCATTTACTGAAACCGAGAAGATCCTGCTCATTAGTGGGGTCATTCTTTATGCATGTTACTGGCTTATACTTCTGGTGCTCTACTTGGCTATTGTAGCCAAACGCTGTAATAAGAGGGAGGAGCAGTATCACCTGCCCTATGCTGAGGCCTAGAATGCCTTATAAATGTTGCTAGATAAACTTAAGACTGGTTTTGAATTAGTCTTCTACCTCTCTGGTGCTAAACTCCTTGTGAAATGACAAATACCTACATCATTTCCAAGAGTGTTCCTCTACCAGGTGAGAATTACTGACCTTCCAAGAAGGTACAATTGAGCTGAGCAGTATATTTGCTTGTTAATTACTAGGCATATATCAGAGGAAATGTTCAATCATGGTGCTGAGCTCACACCGTAATGCATGTGTGGGTTTTAGACTCAATTAATAATCCCACATTGTGGTGACACGTTTAACACGTTTCACAGTGGTTCGGTGGCGGTCGATTACTTAGTAGGCACAGCAAACATAAAATGATTATTTAAACTCTCATGCCTTAGTGTGAAAAATGGTAAATGCAGTACTAATAAAAGTTTTGTTGGAGTTTGTACTATACCAAATGTTTCTGTTAATCCATCCCTTACTATTTACTGTAGAATGTTTCAGGAAACATACTGGGAACAACCAAAGAGGCTTTTGGAGTTTATTAGCTTAAAATGTATTATATACCCCAAACATTGGCATATGATGTTTTCCCTCTTATTCATTGTTCATTTCAATAATGCAATCAAATCCACCAATCATATTCTTTTTCAAAATGCATCAAGTTTTAACTTAAGTGTTGACCCTAAAACTTTGGTTGTTGTTTAAAACCTAAAAGCTGTTTAAGAGAGAAATTCAGTAAAGAAAATCTCTATTTTGGCTTTATATTTACATCCGACCAGAAATGTACTTGTTACTGTAGATTTTCATACCAGCAAAATGCTAAACACTGTAGATAGAAAACAATTCAATTCACGTCAATACAGTTAAAGGTGTCTTAGCACTTATAAAATGAAAATCGGTTAAAAAAAATACAAGCTTCCTTTTTAATGTTCTTTATTTCTAAAGCCAGCAGAAATGCCAAAGCACCAGACATGATGCATTGCATTAAGTGATCAATCATATTTACTGTCCTACATGAAACCCTCTCGCATTGTCGGTATGTGTATTTACTCATTTATTATACAAGCACAATGTACAGTATACCTCCGTCTCTGACAACATACTGAACAATCTCTGGCAATTTATCTGTGGTGTGTTGTGATGTACAAAATGATGTATACAATGTCTACACAAGTGTTTCTCATGGAGAACCATGACAGGTCATGGCAAGATAATGAGGTTTAGTAAAGCATGTTAATAAATAATGAGAAATTAGAAAACCACACTGCAAAAGAAACATGTAGAAAGAGTCGATATTTTTGGGCAATTCTATGCACAAAAATAAAAGTCTGCTCAGTGCCTAAGTTACTGGTTTAATATCAATCACCACCATCGAGTAAGTCGCTTAAGAGACATTGTTTGCCAAATGTCAGAAATATAAATGTTACAATGATACAGACAAAATAGAATCACTAACCCTGATGACCAGGACAAGCAAACAGATAGACAAGGAAAGTAGAAGTACAGTGGTTAAGGTGTACGAATGCTAACCAGAAAATTTTGGGTTTGATTCCTGGTCTCACCAAATTACCTCTGCTGGGTTTCTGAACAAAGCCCTGAAACCGTAAAATAATGCCAGTCGCTTTGGATAAGGGTGTCGTATATAAATATATATTGGGCAGTGGTGCCTCAAGTGGTTAAGGTGCCGAGTTGTTGATCGGGAGACCTGGGTTCAAGCCACACCAACGCCAAGGAAAACCTAGACTCAAGTCCACCACTGTTGGGTCCTTGAGCAAGACCCTTAACCCTTCCTGTTCCAGGGGCGCTGTACAATAGCTGACCCTGCACTCTGACCCCCAACTTACTAAGTAAAAACATTTCACTATATGTTGTACATCTGTATAATCCTGTATGTGACAAATAAATTGACTATCTATCTATATAGATAGTTAGGATTCACCAGCATTCTCCACTTCCAACCAATACCAGGGAATCTTTTCTGAGGAACATTGTTTCAAAGCACATTGTATTTATTTAGCCAAACAATCAAACTCAAGTTAAATTATGTTAGATTAGATGCCACTTATGTTGTTAATTAGACTTTAGAATAACTTAAGCATAGTATATGGTAAATACATTACAGCTTACTCATCGAGTTGGCCAACAAGGTTATGTGTTGTCTGGATGGAATTTTACTCAGTGTATATGCTTATTTCAATAATTGTATCAAATATTAAAGTGTTAATTAAAAATGTTATTTCAAAGATGTATGTTTAATAACCCAGTGTACGAATACTAATACATAATTCTTTTACAGTTTGTGTTACAGTACTTTTGTTAAGAAACCCTTTTGTGAGTAAAATAAGCGTTATAACAAGACGACTGTATTAATAGTAACTTGTTTTATTTTGAAAAGTTCATTTGGGTTTTGGAAGGATGATGTACATTAGTAAAGCTTTATTTCATGTTCTGTGTAAATGCATAAAATTTATCTTTTTTGAATTTGTTTGCATTAGTTGTGTACACTGTTAAATATGTAAAACTGTTTTTTAACTTTTATTAAAAAAAAATATTGCAATATGTACTGTTTATTTTGCAAACCTTTGTAACACCTGCAAACTCTTTTTATGAAAATAAACTTTCTCTTTTTGTCCTAGAAAATATCACATCGGTTTTTGCAATGTAACAATAGGATTTATAAGAAAAGAGTTTACAGTCCAGGATTCATAAAGACAACATCTGGAGTGATTTTAAGACCAGAATTCAGAGACCGGTATAATTCACAGTTCACTAACAATGTCCCTCAGTTTATTTAGTGCCTGTTAAACCTTCTTTGGCACGTTTGTAATGATCGGTTTAGGGCGTGTTTTAAAGATCAGCTTCTTTTTTATTATAGCAGAGACTGTATATGAGGTGGGCTTCTCCTGGCCTGTTTCCATGGCTACATCATCCTCTTGTGGAAGACCAGAATGCTTTATAAGGACAGCAATGGGTTTCTCCAGTTTGACCTGTTTCCCATACAGGATGTGATGCCCCACAATCAGTACTGGTACACCCTTTAACACAGGAAAAACACTAGCATGGTAAGGGCATGTAATGTTTCACTTTTTATTAAAAATTTTGACAAAAATTACATGCTTCTAAAATTCTGTTTTAAAAAAGTATAGTTATATAGTTTTATAAAATAAAGTTTCAACTAGTACAAATAAAACTCTACAACTCACTAAACATGCTATATTAAAAGTTATACTATTGACATATGACCTCAGCAGCATGAATTTAAAGTTTAATAACAATTGTATATACCTATCCCATAGCCTATCCCTGCACACAGAGGGTGCGAGGCCTGGACTGTCCTCACTATGTTTTAATCACTAAATGCTTGTGGTGTGTTGGGTTAAGGCACTGGCAACCAGGCTTTGATTGCAGCTAGGGTCTATTTCCCATCCCCGACCCCTCTCTCTCTCCAATTCACTATTCCATCTCTGTCTTATAAATAGAGGGCAAATGCCTTAAATAATATATTGTGTATTATGTGTTGGAATCTAACCGTTACAATAAGCATTTATAGTAAAATGGTGGGCGGCGCAGTGGAGTGGTGGATAGCACAGTTGCCTCACAACAAGAGAGTCCCAGGTTCAATTCCTGAACCAGGGATCTTTCTGTGCAGTTTGCATGTTCTCCCCGCATTTGCGTGTGTTTACTCCAGGTACTCCGGTTTCTTCCCACAGTCAAATTTTTTTCCTTTAGATTGATTAGTGTTTCTAAATTGCCCATAGAAATAGGTGTGAGTGTTTATTCGTCTATGTGTGGTCCTGTGATGGACTGGCGACCTGTCCAGCAAGTACCTCTTGCCCTGTGTGCGTTGGGCTAGACACCAGCAGACCCTCGTGACCCTGAATTAGGGAATAAGCGGGTAAGATGATGAATGAATGAATGAATAAATAAATGAATGAATGAGTAAAATGGTACTCATATAGGGCTGCGCTGTGGCACGGTCACCTCACAACAACAAGGTCCCGGGTTCAATTCCCGGGCGGGAGATCTTTCTGAGCGGAGTTTGCATGTTCTCCCTGGGCTTACATGAGTTTCCTCTGGCTACTCCAGTTTCCACCTACCGTTCAAAAACATGTACATTAAGTTCTAAATTGCCTATGAGTGAATGTGAGTGGTTGTTTGTCTGTGTGCCCTGCAATGGACTGGCGACCTTTCAGGGTGTACCACTGCCTCTTGCCTTATGGGCTCCAGTAAACTTTTAGACCCCGAATTAGGGAATACGCGGCTAAGAAGATGAATGAATGAAACTCATAGTTACAGAATCCTTTTTTTTTTTTTTACCTCTTTAGTGTAGTGCAGGTCCCCCATAAGATTCCCAGCCAGTCCAGTGTCGTGTCTCGACACCATCTCACCCTGTAACTCCAGAAGCAGCCAATCGCCAGGAGACTCAGCACTTTTACTGAAACACACAAATAACAGCTACACAACATATTCTGTACAGGTGCACTATAGAAAATATATTTTAAGTGCATTAATATCACAATCATATCAGGTATATTATTAAACTGTGTAAAATCAGCTTGGACACTCACTGACTTTTCTGATCAAATGCTTCAAACCTACCATGAGATGACTATCTGAACCATGTTTACAAGCTTATAAAAGCATGACAAGAACAAAACTAAACTGAGATTCTTCTTTCGTGTTTATCAAGCCAATGGAAAGCTCTACAGACACTCCATTAAGGAAAATAATAGATCCAGTCAGCGTAAAAGGAGATCACTTTAAATTTGCCTTCCCCTCACGTTTCCCGCCATTGCGAACGTTTGTCCGGATTTCCTTTCGCGAATTAGTAAATTCATAATAAAAGCCTACACTTTCTACCTCTAGAGTGAAGCAATAAAACACCGAGTTTCCCATGGAAAAACACAGTAATGCTTATATCTGTCCTGAAAGTTGTCCATTTGATTCTTCTTTTTTTACATTTATATTTAAATCATTTGGTAGAAGCACAGAGCGACATCCATCTCTTTTATACAAGTAAGCAATTGCAGATTAGAGGCCTCTATCAGGGGCCCAGGGATAGCAGCTTGACGGTGCTGGGAATCAAACCAAGTTCTTCCAATTTGCTGTCCAACACTTTACCATAAATCTAAAAATACTATTATATTTAGAGTTTAACACTTTCCGTCCACTTTTACTATTCTTCCAGTTGCATACGCGTATTTTTTTACTTTATTTTACGTATATTGTAAAATACATTGTATTTGCCAACAACTATTCATTAACAAAATGTGAAATGAAATAGAAAATTAACATATGGAGGTTATACTATTGGTTAAAAAAAAAACATGACAAATCGGCATGCTGTTTCCGGTGTATATCTGTTTCTGCGCATGCGCAGACAGGGCTACGCGAAAGCTGACTTGTCAGTATTGTTATGGAAGCTGACAAGCACGTGAGCAATCTGACGTCGAGTAGCGATAGCGGGCGACATGGCGGCCACAACAACTCCTCCCAAGGTACTGAAAAGACACAAACGTTCATGGCAGCTCACAATTAAACACTAAAATTAGTTTTTCAGTCAGTAAAAAACCGCGATTATGCCTGGCCGCTTGAACATTAGCAAGAAGCAAATATTACACTGTTATGGGACAGAATACTGTTTTGTAGCTCATAGCTGTTAGCCATTTAGCACTAGCGCCTGATACAGTTACAGCTGTTTTGCTAGCTAGCTGCTCTTCCAGGGTTGCCACGATGGCACACGGGTCATAATTACAATTTAATTACTACGAGATTTGACCACTGTACTCAGGACATTTATAAAATATAAAATTTCTAACTTTTTCCAACACGATTAAGTTTAAACTAATTTAAAGGTTAAATGGCAAGCTAATATAGCTAGCTTCTATATTTAACGAAATCTACTTTGTTCAGTGTTTTGTCTTCAGTAATTACTCACTAAGTTCTAAAATAACACACAAACCATTTTAGTAAGTTTATTCTTAGCATTAGCATCTGTCTAAAAATGCGTCATTGCCAAAATGCCATCCCATCTCTTTGACAGATGAGATCAGATGAGACCAGATGAGACACAGATCTCTTTCCAATCTCTCTTCTTGTAACACGTTGATGGTGTACTTCTTAATCTAGCAGTTGGTTAAAAGTACATAAGTATTTTTTTTGTCCATGGTGAATGACAGAACATCACTTTTATTATGAGCTGTCTGAAAGAAAATATATTTAAATTGTACATGTGCATTATTTTATTTCAGCTTGGCCCCTGAAGAAGGCCTTTAACTTGCAAAAGCTGTACTAAGCTGCTTAGTTGTATAAAAGAGATGCAAGTCGCTCTGTATAAGGATGTCTACCAAATGCTTACACCCACAACCACCAAGTTCAGGAAACAGGTTTTGCCCCTCAGGCGGTCCAACTCATAAACACTAAAAAACCCATAGCAATCACATAACACTCCTGTACACACTTCTGTACACACATAATTATAATTACATCATTTGGCAGACTTTTTTTCAAAATTTAGTCATTGGTAGTAAAATTGAGTAGTAAGGGCCTTGATCGGGCGCTCATAGTAGTGGCTTAGTGATGCTGGGACTCAAACCCCGGTCTTTCTGGTATTAGTCCAACGCTTTTAACAACTAAGCCACCACTTCACACTCCTATTCACACATCTTTTAGCACTGATCTCTATACATAAACACATTTTCTTGTGTGTTGATGTTCACAGGTAATATTTGAACACGAAGGGGTGTTTATCCATTCAAATGCAGAAGAAACAGAAGGTCCAGATTCACTAATATCAGGGTTCCTTCGGATCATCGACAAGGTACGAATGCTTGTCAATAATGGAGCAGAATTTAGGATGTTTTTTATTTATTGTTGATAATGTTAATTAATTTGACAGTTCTGTAATTACAGTCAGTCACAAGAAGCAAGAAAAAAATATCTACTATCAATCATACTATTCATTCTATTTCTCTTTAGGATGGAGAAACATATGTGGAATATAAACCCTTGGAAGATACAGTGGATCTTTCAAATATGCTTTGTGCCTGCAAGGTTTGCTGAGTTCTTTTGTTTGTTTAAAAGCCAATAGAAAGTAAAATCATTTAGCTAGAGCAATATTTTTGGCATATAAAAACAATTTCATAAACACTGTGCACATCTTTGCAGATATTCTATAGATCTGTATTTGGTAGTTTGCTTCCCTCAATGCTTAGACATTTTGTGATGTAATCACAATCTGTACAGTGGAACGACATGTGCATGTGGTGATGTCACAAATGCGACATTTCACTTGTTGTACATGAACTGTTAGTTTGATCATTGCATGCCTGCACCTACATTTACAAATGCAAGCACAATCACATACTTGCGGGAGTAAAGTTACACCTGTGCGACTTTACAATAGTTTAGGACACTGAGCTTTTGAAGCTGCTATAGACTTACTGCATTTTTTGTTTGGTCATGAACAGATTTTAGAATAGTTTATTTGTGTGTTTTACGTTTTGTTTAGTTTAATCAACAAGCTAATTTAAGTGTTTTGTGTAACCTTTTTACATAGTTTGTGGTTGGCATTTGCAGATTCACATTTGATGGCAAAATGATCTTGTGTAAACCTGTGTAAACCTTGAGGAGTTTAAATTGCTGATAAAAGCACAACGATTCTAAGGCTAAAGTAAAGTAAACACACTAATTTTGCTAACTTTTTTTGGGGGGGTCATGTGCAATAGCATAGCCTGTCATTGACCTGCAGTAATTGGAGGTGTCTCAAATATACATAAAAAATGATGGAAATGCTAAAGATAATAAATGGTATCGGTTGCAATCCTCAAATTGAATCGGTTATGTTACAAAATGAAAAGTGCATGTTTGAAAAAAAGTTTTATTGAATGTTCACTGATCTCCTGTTTTGCCCTTAAATGATTTAAAGTTATAATGTTTCCATATGTTCAGTGCAAGCGGAGTGAAAGAAGTAGAATTGTAGCTTAGAGACAGACTGAGAGTTACAGGGGGAGAGAGACAGAAAAACATTAGACTTGTTTTCTGTGTCTCTCTACTTCACAGTTTAAGTTTAACACATGAAGAAAATCACAAACATGATTTTCAGAAAAGCATTATTCCATATATTTAATGGCCTTTTAATGCTTTATTTAATATTGAATTATTCAATAATATTCAATGTTAGTTTAACAAAATTACACTTAAATTAAACTAAATATATTTTAGTTAACGAAATAGTATATTTACTCAACTAAAATTTTATTTTGTTTAGCCAACTAAAAGTAGACAATTATAATTTGACTAGGACTAAAATTGCCTTTTGACCACAAGACTATGACTAAAACATCTGCCATCAAAATTAACACTTTTTTTCAGGACTCTAGTTCAGTAGTGGAGTGGACACAGAGGCCTCACCGTCCTTTGGACCAGCAGCTAAGCTACGAGACTGAGTGGGACATGGTTAACACAGTCCCGTTTAAAAGGAAGGCCCATACTAATGGAGAAGGTAGGAGAAGGTTCACAGAATTGTTTAATTAACAGAGACATTTAAACATTTCAAATGCGACAAAGCAAATGCGACAAACTGCAGCCTGCGAGACGGACTGCAATTAGAAAATTTTTTTGCTGATTTTATTTGCCCACTTTCAAGAGTTACTTACAATAAAAATATTCCAAAAGAGTTTAAAAAAGATTTGCATTTTAATGAGTAAAATAAATATTTGATCCCTGTGTCAGTCAGCAAGATTTCTGTTTTTTTTATAGTTTATTTAGGTTTATTTATACAGGTTAGCTGAGATTATAAATATGATATTTCCGAATTTGGAGTCACGGAGGTCTGCTGCGCCTATCCCAGCACACATGGGCCGAGAGGCAGGGGTACACCCTGGACGGGTTGCCAGTCCATCACAAGGCAACACATAGACAAACAACCATTCACACACACATTCACTCCTATGGACAATTTACAATCACCAATCCACCTAATCTGCATGTTTTTGGACGTTGGGAGGAAACCGGAGTACCCGTAGGAAACTCACGTAAGCACGGGTAGAACATGTAAACTCTGCACAGAAAGATCATGGCCCAGGATACAAACCCAGGACCTTCTTGTTGTGAGGCGACCGTGCTATCCACTACGCCACCGCACCGCCCTTATGCTTTAATCAGTCTTCCCTTATTTTTAATTGTAAGTATTTAAAATAAAATTTCTCGTCACTGTTGTCGCCATTTCTTTTAGGTGGTTCAAACCATTTTAATGAGCGGAACAAGTGGGCCTTCTCCTTTAATGTCGGTGAACTCAGAACTGTCACAGTTAAACATGAAGGCTGGTCATACCTCATTTTCTGCTTAAGGGATGACACAAAACTGCCTGCTGTTCACTTTCATCAAGGGGGCAGCCAAGGGTTCCTGGACGACTTAAGAAAATTGGTGCATCTGAGCGAGTAAGTAGTTTGGGAAAAGTGTCATTATAGATCGGTGAAATAAACAGTAAAATGATGTTAATTACTTTTATTAGTACAACTGTTTTACAATTAAGAATATTTGCTGACATTAGATGAGGTCATTCATTTATGTTTATATTATTTCTGTATCATCTCAATGTTTGTCCCAAACAGTGCAGGTCAACTATAGTTTATTATTTTATTGTCAAATATTTATGTTTGTCACATTTAATGCCATCAACAGCCCCTCTGTCAAAAAAGCCCCTTTATTATTTTTGTCTAATGTTTTATTGTGACATCTGCAGCATCATTAAAGTTTTACTTAACATTTACATTTTTATGTAATTTGTCAAACTCTTATCAAGGTTGACTTACTTATCTCTTTTCTTACAATGAGCAATGGAGGGTTAAGGGCCTTGATCAGGGGTCTAGCAGTAGTTTTCTTGGTGGTGCACAGTAACAGTTCAAGAGCTTAACCACTGTGCTACCTTACAGAGACACTGTTAATGTCATGTGACCTTTGGTGAGAGCAAAAGGGCATAGGAGGTGTACATTTACTTTTGAGAAATGCTTTTTTTGCCCTGCATGTAGAAAAAATGAATCAACCTGGAAACATGTTCAAGGCAGTGCTACTAAGAAACAGATAGCTGTTATTAAAGTTCTTATCTTTGTTCTCATAATGAAATGTAGACTCTGCTTTGTTGCCTTTGCTTTTCATTCTAGTCATACGGAAAAAGGATATGACCTGTGATGCCATTCGCTTACTGTTACTAGCCTTAACAGATTTTGATGTTGTTTTGTTGGTTCTTTTATTAGGATTTGGATGTTTGATTACTGGTACTTTTATCCAGTTTGTAGATTAATCCAAGTTATTTTTGTAGAAGTCCTAATGACAACAGCCTTCTGGTTATTGGCACATTCAACAAAGCACTTTCACAGTCCTTTGAGAATCTTCTAGATGACTCCAATTATGGCCTTGTGCAGGTATGAGAAATTCACTGGAAAGATCATTGTCATGCAATTTTTTAAAGAATACAAATTTGCCAACATTGATTAGGTTTCATTCTTGTCAACAGAAGTTTAAGAAAGACCCATACACAACAACTTTGGGTGGTTTCTCGAAAGTTACAAATTACATATTTGATGCTTTTCGTCCATCGGAGTCTGAATGGCAGCAGCGCCCTGATGAAGAAGTGGCTGAGATTCTGGGGGAACTGATCCCTGGGCTGGAGATCAACCAGCAGGAGGAGCCTGGTTTTGAGGTCATCACCAGAGTGAGTAGAGAGATATACATTGATTTGTTTTCTGTATTATATTGCTGCTACACATTTTTAATAATGAGACGGGGTTTTTTTTAATAGTTTACTATAATTAATGGTGAATGATATTCATAAGCTACTTGGCAGAAAAAAGGCCACCATGTAGAATAATTTGCTCTTCTGGTATATATATATATATATATACACACACACACACACACACACACACACACACACAGGTAAAAATATTGAAAATGATGGGATGCATGCTTCTGATGCAGATTGACTTGGGCACAAGGCCAGAGGTACAGAGGAGAGAACCCTTAATGATGGAGGATTGGGCTAAGCATCTTGACTTGGAGGGGAGAGTGTCCAATGTGCCTCACTTAAAGCAGCTTATCTTCAAAGGGGTAATATAGACTAATATACAGTTTCAAATGTATTGCTTTACAGTACCATCATTGATTGATTAATATTAGTCTTCTAAATGTTATGCACTCATTTCCAAGGTATTAATTGATATTTTTATCTTGATTACATGATTATATATAATCATTTGATTGTGCACTTAAGGGCCTGTGCCATGCACTTAGAAAAGAAGCTTGGAAATTTTTGTTGGGTTATTATCCCTGGGACAGTACACATGAAGAAAGGAAGAATCTTCAGAAAAAAAAAACGTAAGTGTCGTTATTCTAATTTGTTGATATATTTTTTGTCACATCCTTTATTTAAAAGGGTCAATAGATGCTCATTTTCCATCTGATTGTTAAAGTTTATTATATACTTCTTTGTTATACTAAAAACACATTTTATCTCATCAAAAACAAATGAACTCTGTGCCTGGCAACTTAAAATACTTTTAAATATTAAGTATAAATCATTAAAAGACAGTTATAAACCATCTACAAAGGTAAGCCTGCCTAACATTAATTACATAGTCTTATTACCACTTATCACGTTAATACATTTTCATTATAAACAAGTGACTGCCAAACTGCTGCTGCTGGTCCCCAGAGCAAGGCCCTTAATCCCAATTGCTTATTTGTTTAAATTAAATAAATGTCACTTTGGATAAGGTTGTATCCCAAGTCCTAGAAATGTCATGTAAATGTAGTATTATAGCATGGCCCCTTCTAATGTTCAAATTTTTGTTTTTATTTATTTTGTATTTGCAAATAAAAGGGATGAATACTTCAGAATGAAGCTGCAGTGGAAATCAGTCAGTGAGGAGCAAGAGAGGAGAAATTCCAGGTTACGTGATTATAAAAGTCTTATCGGTATGTGTCTATAACCAGCAAGCTAGATTTTCATTCCTATTAGATCTAAAGCGTAATTCGAATGCAATAAGTTTATCTTTCTTGAAGGAATGACAGAATGAATGTATGAATGCCCACCATCACTCTGACCACAATGTTACTAATATACTAAAATATGCAGGCTATTTTCCTTTAAAAGTAAAAACAGATGTATTAAAACGGCACAAATGATTGTTTTTTGATACTTTTGTACCTTAGAGAAAGATGTAAACAGGACTGACCGCAACAACAAGTTCTATGAAGGCTTTGACAACCCTGGCCTGGTATTGCTACATGACATCTTGATGACATACTGCATGTATGACTTTGATTTGGGTAAGTGGTTAGAGTTTGGCGAATTGAATACTCAGGAAACATTGCTGATATAGTATTATAGAAGTTCTCATAACTCTGCTTATTGTGTCTGGTGCAGGTTATGTACAAGGCATGAGTGATCTCCTGTCTCCAATCCTTTTTGTCATGGAGAATGAAGTGGATGCATTTTGGTGCTTTGTCTCCTTCATGGATCAAATGGTATTGTTATTTTCTAATTACACTTATCACAGTGTATTACTGAGCATTTAGCATTGCAGCAGTGCAGGCATTTAAGTAAAGGACTACCTGTGTTTTTGTGTTCAGCATGAAAACTTTGAGGAGCAGATGCAGGGCATGAAGACGCAGCTGATCCATCTTAGCACATTACTACGGCTCCTAGACTTAGCCTTCTGGAACTACCTGGGTAAATGTCTCTTGATTCTCTGACATAATTTAGTTTAATTAAGTCACATACATCACAATTTTCCTTGTGTTGAAGTTTCACTTTAATATTGCATTGTGCAATCTTCTCTGCGATTGGCTGATTTTGTTTATTTTTTACTTTTGTCAGAGGCTCAGGATTCTGGGTATTTGTATTTTTGTTTTCGGTGGTTACTGATCCGCTTCAAGAGGGAACTTTACTTCCAGGATGTGCTTCGCCTCTGGGAGGTCTGCTTCTTTATTCCAGATATATATATTTTAGAACAATACTAAATCATATTTATAATAATGTATTATTGGGGTTTTTTTGTATTCTTTGTCAGGTGATGTGGACGGGCTTGCCTTGCCAGAATTTCCACCTGCTGGTCTGCTGTGCAATTTTGGATTCAGAAAAACAAAAAATAATGGACAGACATTATGGATTTAATGAAATTCTTAAAGTAAGCCTATGTTTATTTATTGTTTACCGTAGTTTTGTTAAATTTTTAAAGGCATCACCAAATCAGTCAAGGTGATTTACAAAAATGTTCTTAATAATAAAATGTGTATATAAATAAATGTGTATATTAATAAATAAGATGAATTAAAAAATGTAAACTGCTACAATTTCTCCTGAATTGTGTGGATTTTTATAGATTGTTGTTTTGTGTGATTTTTTTTCCTTTTGCTTTGAACAGCACATAAATGAACTCTCCATGAAACTGGATATTGAGGAAATCCTTATTAAATCAGAGGCTATACATATACAGTTAAAAAATTGCAAGGTATGCATGAAGTAAAGCAAGCATAATATATGTTGCAAAAAGTACATTGCTTTTATATAGTGATTTATTTAATGCACATCATTTTCTATGTTCCTTTTAGTTTATACCTACTGCATTACTTGCACGGTTTGCTGGATGTTTTAAAATTAGTTTGGTTTTTTTTTTGTTTAGGACTTGCCCCATTCAGTAACTGAAATTTTGGGCTTGACAACCATCACCGAAAGCTCTACATTAGAAACCAGTGAATACAGCGTGCTCGATTCTCCTCATACATCACCGACATCCACACACAGACAAAACCAGGCCTTTTCCAACGGTCATGGACTCTTACAAGAAAGATCTCACAACACATGTAGAATTGGCTTTATTTCATAGGACATCTTATCAGGTTTTCTTATCACCTGTATATCAAGATGCTCAGATCAAGAGTGTTTGGTATCATGTAGATATTTGCTACCAGATGTTACCAGATGTAAAGTTTACCAGATGTAAAGTTTCCCTATATAAAACCATTAAGAATATGTATGAATGTAAAATTGGGATTTAATGTAAGCTAAAGCTATTATTTTTGTAATTTTCTTGTACCATATTGTCTTTCATTGAAAGAGAGTGTTCCTTCACATTGTATAAAGTTTTCAAAATGTAAAGCTTGATTTTTTCATTGTTGATTTTAATGGCTGATTAATTCCCCCATTTTCTTTCTGCATCATTCAATTGAAGAATAAAAATCTGGTTTCCTCATTGTCATGACTGTTGCTGTTTTTGTGTATCTCATAATGACAGCAGATTAATGTAACATGTAAAATGCCACTTCCATGTTTGTGACTAAACCTGAAACACTTTTTAATAAATGTGTCAAATGTTATGATAAATATCTATTCAGATTTACATGCTTGTCTGATTTTATCTTACACACTTGACATTTGTTTTTGTCAAGTATTTGTTTTCAGGGGAGGCGTGGTGACGTAGTGATTAGCACGGTCGCCTCACACACTCAAGTACGCCTCTGGGTACTTGATTGGTGATTCTAAATTTCCCATAGGATTGTGTGTGAGTGTTGTGTAACCTATTAGGTACCCCTGCCTCTCGCCCTATGTGCGTTGGGTTAGGGCTTCAGCAGACCCCTGTGACCCTGGGTTAGGGAAAAAGCAGGTAACAAGATGAATGATTGAATATTTTAAGTGTTTAATACATGATGGTTTAAACATCTCAGAGACAGAGTTAGACCTGCGGTTCAGGCCCTTCTGCCTGCTACTGTGGGGTCCTTGAGAAAGACCCTTAACCCTCATTATGTGCTCTGACCCCAACCTTCTAATCTGAAATATGTATATGTAACAAACACATTTTATTTAAATACTTTTTATTAGTTACTATTAGTTTTATTAATTACTTTTCTTTTTATTTATTTCAGATCCTTTTTGCAAAATGTTCTGTGGCAGGAAGAAGAGTGAAAGAAGGTATTTATTTATTTAGGTTTATTTATTTATTTCATAAGATGGTCCATTCAAGATAATAGCCAGGATGGTGCACTTTCAAATTCAACTCGCTTTAAACACAAAACCTGGTCTAAGTGGCATTTTAAGCTTTTGGTTGCATTATTCTGTCTGTGACATTTCAAGATGTGATTGGAAGGAGGGAGTAGGCTGAAAATTGTGACATGAAACCGAAGTATTTTTTATCGCTTAATAACAGAACCCAATGTTCACAATAAAGACAGCCAGGACAGCACTCCCTGCCACTTTCATTTCCTGTTATACAGGAAATTGCCTCAGAAACATCTGATAGCTTTTCCTTTGCTGTAAGTTTATCTCACCTTCAGCTCACTTTCATTAAAAAAAAAAGCAGCTGCATTATACGCCAGAGCAAACAGAACTCATACAATACAAAATATTATGTGGATTACAATGTACGTTTGTGCCTACACATAAATACACCAAAATAATGTTACTTCATTTCCTTTATTTTCTTTCTTTCTTTGCACATCCTTTAATGTACATATGGAATACACTATGTGCTTCTTAAGTGATCATGCAATGGTACATCAGATAATTCATGTTATTTATCTTCACCACACTAATCTGTGCCATCATTTAGTTTTCCATAAGATCTTAAAATGATTAACATTGATGCTGATGTAACATCTTTTTTTTTTTTTTTTTTAATGAATGACACACCTGCCTCTAAGAAACCAATGCAAGCAAGAGGGAGAAAGGAGCTCTTATCTCTTTCGTCACACTATATAAGCAGAGCTTTGGCAGTGCTCAAGAAAGTGGAGCTCAGGGTAGAGCAGCACACAGATTGTCATGGCATCACAGGTACAAAACAAGAAGGGGTCGGAAACAGTTCTTCTGCATTCTGAAATGCAGGGCAAAGAAACAATGTCTATGCCGCCTGACCAGCAAAATCAGAAAAAAAGTCCTGAGATCCCTAAATCACCAATTGGGTTGCTGAGGAAAAGAAGTAAAGAAGCAATTCCAAAGATGCAACCGTCTATGATGATGTTCTCCAGCAAATACTGGGCACGTCGGGGATTGTCTCTGGATTCAGCTATGCTTGACCAGCAGCACCTAGGAAATAATATGGTAAGTGAAACAAAACAGACAGATTTTAAACGGGATTAAAAAACTTACTTGAGAAATTATGATTGAAAATCTTTTTCCAAGTAAATAAAAATATATAAACTAAATCCTAAACCTCGGAATACTCTTTTAAGACGTCTGTCAAATATTGTTTAAAAATAGCCATTGTGATTCTGTATACTTAGTATCTATACAAACTTTTTGTTTGGGTTTCCTCACTGTTATGAAGCTTCGTAGGACATCCTTTAGCCGTATAGACGAGAAACCAGATAAGGAGGACGCAGGTTCCGCTTATGACACCAGTAAAACAGCTGTGATTTTCTCTCTGAAGAATGAGGTGGGATGTCTCGTGAAGGCTCTTCGACTCTTTCAGGTTAGCAACCCCAAAAGAAAATGTTAAACGCTCCTAGTATCATCATACTACATCATAATTATAGTAACATCTCACTATAAGCTTTTTTGTTAATATATTCTGTGTATTCTGTAGGAGAAAAATGTCAATTTGGCCCACATTGAATCACGCAAATCAAAGCGAGTCCCCACCGAGGTGGAGATATACGCAGAGTGTAGCTGCACTAAAAAGGAATTCAACGAGCTGGTGCAGCATCTTAAAGACCACGTCAACATTATTTCATATAACACACCTCAAAACGTGTGGTCTGTTGAGACCGGTGAGTCATGAGTTATGCCAAAACATGATTCATGCTATTATTCAGAAAAGGATTGTATTTTTTCATGACACTATCTAGTGAGTAGTAAATTTATCCATAGTGATAGTCTAGCTGCTTCTCCTGGTTCTTTATTCTAGACTGTTTGGACTGTGTGTGTGTTTTGGGTGGCTTACCAGATGTAGAAGGGGTCCCTTGGTTTCCCCAGAAGATCTCTGAATTGGACCAGTGTTCACACAGAGTGCTCATGTATGGCTCAGAGCTGGATGCTGATCATCCAGTAAGTTAAATTACTTTTAAAATATCATACATTGATTTTATAAGAAAGCCCGTTTTAGAGTTTAATTGGTTTGATCTGTTGTATTTTGCAGGGATTTAAAGACAACGTCTATAGACAGAGGAGAAAGTACTTTGTAGAAGTTGCAATGAATTATAAATTGTTAGTAAATGCTATTGATATTCAAAAAACAAAGAATTACAGGCATTTTACATGGATATAAATATGATTTATGAATTAAATTTTATAGTGGCGAACCCATTCCACGTATTGAGTATACACAAGAGGAGATAAAGACATGGGGAGTTGTGTTTAGGGAGCTCACTAAACTTTATCCCACTCATGCCTGCCGTGAGTACATGAAAAACCTCCCACTGCTCACAAAACATTGTGGATACCGTGAGGACAATATCCCCCAGCTGGAGGATGTCTCTCGCTTCCTAAGAGGTAAATAGGTTTGTGAATACAGTAAGAAACACCCTTCTTCTTCTTCTCCTTTCGGCTGCTCTCGTTAAAAGTCGCCACAGTGGATCGCTCTTCTCCACACTACTCTTAAGAAACACCAATTTGTATTATTATGCAATTATAAATGTTTTGACACAATTTTCCAACATAGTTATTGTGGTTAGCTGTTTTGACTTGACACAAATTCATATATTTGCGAACTGGATAAGGGTAAGGCCGTAAATGTAAAATGTAAATTAATCCATTTCTTGCGATGCAAGGCAACAAATACTTTATTTAATAAGAAATATCTTATTGTTTGTAGAGAGGTCAGGTTTTACAGTGCGGCCAGTGGCAGGTTATCTATCACCTAGAGACTTTTTGGCTGGTTTGGCTTATCGAGTATTTAATTGCACTCAGTATGTACGCCACAGCACTGACCCACTCTACACACCTGAGCCGTGAGTATTGTCTTGCTATTGGTGTCTAAAGGCACTAACTTATCTGTTTCAGTACAATTGATTTGCATTTTTAATTTACATTTACACAGGGACACTTGCCATGAACTTCTGGGTCATGTCCCACTTCTGGCAGATCCCAAGTTTGCACAGTTCTCACAGGAAATTGGTCTAGCCTCTGTTGGTGCTTCGGATGAAGACGTTCAGAAGTTGGCTACAGTAAGTAAGATTGGTTCATTTCACAGTACAGTTGTCAGAACTATGACAAAATGCAACAATTATACCAGCTTAAGAAGGTCACAGCTGGTGGTGGTGGCATTTAAACCACCTTTCATACCTGACCTATGGTGGCACATTTGCTTTGAATTGAAATGCATCTGCGGCGTGGTGGCATAGTGGATAGGACAGTCGCCTCACAACGACTTCCTCCCACAGTCCAAAAACATGCAGATTATGTGGATTGGTGACGGTAAATTGTCCATAGGAGTGAATGTGTGTGTGAATGGTTGTTTGTAATGCATCCGTTGTGAAAAGTTAACCTTGGAATATTTAAAGTTAAAAAAAACACTGTTAGGAACTTTCTTCATTAGGTTTCTACAGTGTTACATTAACATCGTCCATCTCATGTAGTAGAATGTTTTTATTTTGTTCTTAGCTAATTATTTTTACCGTTTACTTTTTTATCAAAAATGTTTTTTCATCAGTGCTATTTCTTCACGATTGAGTTTGGCCTATGTAAACAAGATAGCCAGCTGAGAGCCTATGGAGCAGGGCTGCTTTCTTCAATTGGAGAGCTTAGGGTACAGACATTTCTTTATTTCTACAATACAGTGAAACAAAAAGGCTTTTTTGTAGGCCAATACCTAACTATCATATCTTCATTTGCAGCATGCATTATCAGATAAAGCTGTCGTAAAGCAGTTTGATCCCAAAACTACATGCTATCAGGAGTGCCTTATTACAACATTTCAAGAAGTTTACTTTGTCTCAGAGAGCTTTGAGGAGGCCAAAGAAAAGATGAGGTAAAAAAAGAAACGTCATGTAGGATAAATAAATTGAAAAAAGATTGATGGTTTGGTTTTAAAGTGACAATTCCTTCCACAGAGACTTTGCCAAAACAATCAAGAGACCCTTTTCTGTCTACTATAACCCATACACTCAGAGCATTGATCTGCTGAAGGACACCAGGAGTATTGAGAATGTGGTGCAAGACCTTCGCAGCGACCTCACCACAGTCTGTGATGCCCTGGGGAAAATGAACAAGTACCTTGGCATCTAGAAACATACAAATTATCTTTCTGCTTTGAACAAAAAAAACCAAACTACAATACCATTAACTAGTGGCTAATGTCGTTTTAAGTGTATAACCTTAACCCAAAGTCTTCCTGTCTGGTGTCTTTATTCATTTGCCAGCATTCATAAGCAGTTTATCCATAAGCGCATGGCTGCTAGTGCTACAGAAACTGCAAGATGCATCTATTTGTGGTTGCTCATTGTAATTTACTAATCATAGTATTCTATAATCCAATTGCCCAAGTTCCTGGTTAGGTCCAACTTCATTATGGGAACGCAAACAGGAAGTTTGAGATGAAGGATTCCAGATGCTTAGGCAGAAATATAGTCCACTTTGTTGTAGTTAATTAGCAGCACAGTCTTGTATTAAATGTTACCTCCGTGTGCCTCTATGCGAGCCTGAAATGAAAGTGACGATAGTAACAAATGAATGTCTATTTTTTGCAGCATTTATGTGTATATATATTCTTAACACACACACACACATATATATATATGTATATATATATACTGTATATAATATTTGTGATTTAGTTGAAGCCAATTCTACAGTTATTATCTTTGCTTGAAGTGTTTAAAGACAGTTGTTATAATAGATGTGAACCACGTTTTTATCCTTTCGAACCTTGCATAAACATGCTCAGGTACACCTAGTGGCAAATTATCCACCTAATAATTACTGACATTTCCCTTCTAAATATGTTTGTGAATTCACATGGATCTTACCAGTCAGGATGTATTCTTACTACATCTTCACTGTTTTTCAGATCCAACTCAAACCCAACCATTATAATTTAATCTCTGATAATAATATTGGAATATGTGACATGAGTGTTATATTCTTTCATGCAAACCAAAATAAATAGTTAGGCAAACCAATGTTACCTTTGTGTAGAATTTAAAGCTTATGAGAAAAAGCTGAATCTTTAATTTGAGGGGCACAAAGTCATTAATTCAGGAGGAAGTTTTGGACAATGTAATACTCGACACATTTCAAAAGCATTCCGTTTCTGTGTGGAATAATACAGAGCAGTGTTTAATGAATCCATGGGTCACAATGCTGGTGCACATACTACACCCCACAAGCAGAACAAAACCTTGGAAAAAGCTCAAGTTGTTTTTTCATAATCTAAATGAAGAAAAACTCAATTGATTAAAACATGCGTTTTAATTTTACTACTATGTGAATTCATTCATCTTTAAACCCGCCTATTTTTTAAATCGGGGGCTGCTGAAAACTCTCAGCGCACATTGGCGTCAGCTGTGGGAAGTGGTAGCTTAGTGGTTAAGGTATTGGACTGATACACAAAAGACCAAGGTTCGATTCCCAAGCAACCACTGAGGCCCTGGACCCATAGTTGCTCAGTTGTAAGTTGCTCTGGATAAGGGTGTCTACCAAAATCTGCTGTAAATCTAAAAGTGGCTTGGGCGAAAGGCAGGGGGGTACACCTTGGACAGGTCATCAGCCCATCGCAGGGTGACACATAGACGAACACCCAAACACTCACCTCTATGACCAATTTCGATTCACTAATCAACTTAATGTACATATTTTTGGACTGTGGGCGGAAACCAGAGTACCCTGAGAAAACCCACACAAGCCCTTGGAGAACATGCAAACTCTGCAAAGAAAGACGCTTTGCCTGGGAATCGAACCCAAAATCTTCTAGCTGTGAGGTGACTGTGCTGCCCGGTTTACCTTTCTATTGGCCTGGGCTCCATCTCTCTCTCTCCTATTAATCAACCTAATGTACATATTTTTGGACAGTGGGAGGATAGTTTACTACATATACAGTACATAGTAGAATTAATAAATTCAGGAGGGATTCTAGATTTCTTTATCACATAAGGGGGCAGCGAAAGGCTAAAATGACAGTATAAAGACTGCGCAAAAGCTTGTTTTCCCTGTAACAGTGCAAGCAGCCTTGGCTGCTATCTGTCAACATGTCTTTTGGTGACCTTTGTGACATGGTCCAAATGACTTTTTCCTCCATATGTTTCACGCTACTCAGCAATATGTGAGGATTTCCCTGGGATGGTCTCCAGGAGAATCTTACCTGGAACAATGTTTCAGTCTATGCAAACACACAGAGAATCTTCACCACAACCACACATCGAAACTGCAATCTATGTGCATAAAAAAAAAATCTAACGTTCATAGAAACATAGAAAGAAATTAACTCTTGGGAATAAATTAAAACAATTTAATGGAATAAATATTACCATTTAGATTGTTACTGTTGGCCTGATTGCACACTACTGGACAATTCCCAAACTAAACAAATGTATTGAATAAAAAACAAAACAAAAAACATTTTGTCCTTCGGCTGCTCAACCCTCCATTTATCCGGGCTTGGAAGACCGGCACTAAGGCTGCACTGGCTTGTTTTCCCGTAATAGCCACTGTGCCGCCCCTGAATTAAAGATAAAATTAAATAGCATAATTAGATGACAAGCACTGGTTTCTTCAGGATACTGCGGTTTCCTCCTACAGACCAAAAACATGTGTGTGAGTGGTTGGTCGTCTATGTGGGCCTCTGTGCTGGACTGGCGTTCTGTCCAGGATGTACCCCTGCCTCTCGCCCTGTGAGCTGGGATAGGCTCCAGCAAATTAAATAATAAGCGGGTAAGAAGATGAATGAATGAATGAATGAATGAATGAATGAATGTTATTAACTGTCAACCAGCAGAGAGAGACCTATTCTATATCTGCTTGCGGCTGTATTGCGCATAGGACGTAATATCTTACTCATAAATACATGTAATACTACATATATATAATTGTATTAAATGTATAATGAAAGCATGTATTATGATTTAACAACATTATTACAGAATAATGTAGGTATCTAGGTTATTCGCATAACAGACAAATGAACTACATATCCCAGCAACACCGACGCGAGGAAGACAAAGTTCGCCATTTTACACGCCCAGCTAATAGTAAGTACTGGAAACACAGCCGAGACTTTATATTAAGGAGAAATATTAATCACTTTTCGTGAAAGGGATAACAAGAGCTTATTTTAAATAAATATATAATTTATAATTTAAAGCGTTTTTAAGCTGGTTTCCGCACGGATAGGTTTAGCAGCGTACCTCTTGAAATGTTTGGTAAATTGCTTACGGTTTATGTTGTCGCTTGAGCGTGGGTTACGTCACCCTGACGTGATTATGATTATGACGTTATACCTGTTCCTAAGTGTCCCAGACATGTGCGCTTTGTGATCAGGCGGGATCTCCATGGCGAGTCGATGCTGGCTGGAGTCTTCACTTGATCGCTCGTCAAAACTTGGTCTTGAGGTGCTGCAGAGAGCCAAAAGAAGGTCCGTAAAGTGGAAGAGTGAAAGAACACCTGACAAAGATGATTCTGACACCGAGAAACACTCAGAGGTATAATGATCTTTAGAAATGGGACATCATTTAATAAGATATAACAGATATATTTCAATCCATCTATTAATCTAACAATCTGTTAATCCACCTAACTATTGTTTAATGCTCAATTAATCCACCCAAAGTTGGCCCATCTACGGCCCGCGGAACAAAAAAGTTACGGAAAATAAGGACGTTACGTTTTTTTGAAATACTGACATCTAGTGGCAGAATTTTGAAATGGTTTGCTGCTTGCAATTCCGTTCAGTCTACCAGGGGCGGTGCTATGCATTAACCAGCGGTTTCGCTGCTGATAAGGTGCTTTGATAATCGCTTCGACTTATTAAAATAATTTGTAATGTTTTAGAGCACAAAACCTTTTTACAACATAAAACTTTTTACACTACCTAAGTTAATTCAGCCCCTACTTTTTTTGATGGTAACACGGAGAGTGTATGTGTGTATTAGTTTGCTTGTAAAGCAGAGTATTTGAAATAAGAAAGGAAAGTTGATTTCCTGGAAGTAAAGGCAACAGGCATTACTGTCTGATGAAGAGTAGATATGGAAATTGGCCTTTGCTGCAGACAATAACTAGTCATTTTTACATTTTCTGAACCTAAAACTACAAGGAGAGAAAAATCTAGTTTCTGATCCCACCTAAAGGCCTTCAGATCGAAACTTGTCTTGTTTTTGGAACAAGTACAGGCCAACAACTTAGTCTTCATGGCTGAAGCAAAAGCTGACATCCCCACGTCATTTTCTGGTGGTTATCAATTCAAAGGCAGAAGAACTGAGACTGTTTCAAAACCCATTTGAAGCAGATGTGGCCCAGATGGACTGATGCTTGAGGTCACTGAGTTGCAAGCAAATGACCGCCTTAGGGACAAGTTCAAAGAAGGACTGGTGGATTTTTACCTTTCAATCTTTGGAACAACATAGTTGTGTAAACAAACATCTTCAAGAATGAAATGCATAAAGAACAATTTAAGAACAAACTTTTCAGGTGACTGAATGTCTGCTATTTTGGCATCCAGGAAATAGTTTCACCATTCCCACTAGATGTTCATGTGTAGTGTATCAATGTGTTATTAAATAATAACTCAATACAATAATACTATAAATAATTAAAAACATCTATGTTTTGATTCTTTTTTTTATTTGGACTTTGAGTAGTCGACCTGCTGTTTGATAGTTAATGCAGCCCCTGGGCTGAAAAGTTTGGACACCCCTGCTTAGGATATGTAACCCTCCACACCGGCCAAAACCCAATCTTTCACTGGTTATGCATAGCAAATAAATGAGTACTGGTTTATTTATACCTGGAGGAAACCCATGCATGCAAACTCGGCACAGAAAGACCCCCGGCCCGGGAATCGAACCCGGAACCTTGTTGTGAGGTGACCATGCTAACCACTACGCAGGCACAGAACTGGTTTAATTCCTGTAAAATGTGTTGATTTGTGATTTTTACAGACTCATGATTGCACAAGAGTAAACTTGTGGATGATTTTGAATAAAAGATGTTTAGCAGTTAAGGATCTGTTTAATTAATCAGAGTTATGCAACAAACCGTCCATGAAACACATAATCAAACCTTCTGTTTACATTATACCTTCTGTCATATCCGAAAGAAACATATCTTGTACTGTATTTACAATAACAACAAATATATTAACATGTCCCTTTGTTGTTTATTCAAAGGTTCTGTATCACCCTTCTGCCCATATAGCCTTGGATCATGCTTTTGCCAAAATAGTGGAGTGCATGTCTGAAACCAGCAATGAATGCAAGGTACAGCCTGATGTTAATAAAGTAAATTATTCTTTCTTTCTGCTATCAGACTTTATGACCATGTTTTTTTTCCAAACAGAAGTTTTACAGGTCTGCAAATGCAGCAGAGCTTCATGAACAAGAGTGTGCACATATATGTCGCTTTCATGCTCAGCATCGTCTACAATTTTCGAGACAAATTCAAACCTCTACCTCCAACTTAAGAAGATCTTATTCCACTGTAAGTTATTTTCACAGGCATTGCGCTTGGGACCACAGTGCCTGTGAAATACACACTTCTATTTTGTACAAATGGATTCTGGATTCTTTTACATTAGCTTACATATAATATTACTATTGGAACATAAATAACAGACCAAATATTTAAACGGAGAACTAGTTTATTTTATCCAATGAATGAGGTTATTTCAAGTGTCTGATGCAGGTCTCAAAAAAGTTGGCACATCCTGAAGAAGCACTAAATTCTGAATAGATTAACCTGAGAGCAATGTAGCAACTAATTGTTAATTCATTGACCTCAAAACTATAATCTGATTTAATCTATTAAAGGGACGTCTTAGTAGAGTCTCTCCAAAATAAATATAGGCAGAAACTCTCCAATCTGTAAGAGTGTAAAAATATTGTGGAATACATTTAAAAAAAAACTATGTCCCCCAAGGTTAGGTTGCAAAGGGACATGGCTGATTGCTGTGACCTTATGACTCTTGGACAAAACTGCATCACTTATTGGCACGGTTCAGTGACTGACATTAGTAAATGGACTGTGTAAGACTTCCAGACTATCAGTAAACACAATCCAACTCTATCCTGCTGAAAGGAAACCATACATGAACATGGTCCATAATTGCCATAGTGTCCTGTGGGTGACTCATTTAAAATGACTGATTTCAAGTTGCAAATGTGTTTTTTGGTCAGATGAGTCCAAATTCTTATTAGAACTCTATTGGGCTAAAGAGGAGGGAGTATTATTAGCATTTACTTCAAAGGTCTGCATCTCTGATGGTGCATAAGTGCATACGGGCAGCTTGCATGTATTGTAAGGCACTATGAATGCTGAAAGGTATTTAAAGGTATTCTGGTGTATTGGTACACCAGATTATGACTCCTGTATGTACTTTCTATTATTCCATTACCTTCTTACTAACCTTCACTCCTAAAATGTATATATTTATAATGTTCATCGTTAATCTAACCCATCTTAAAATAGAACTTTTTCAATGTTTTTTAAGGATTTGTCTGAACCAGAGGATTTTTTGGTTGAAGTATCTCCGGGCACTTATGCCATCACAGCAGCAATGCCAGATGCTTGCCCACAGACCAGAGTAGTGAACATCGATGCAGGGGAGAGCATAAGACTCACATTCAACCTCTGAACTCAAGCTATTATCCTCAGGATTTCAGTGAATCATCTGACCATTTTATTTCATAACGTTATAAAGTCTATTTTTAAGGTGTTGTGCACTCATTGTAATGTTAAATGTCTCTTTGTGGTGTTTACTTGTAATACTCAGGGTATTTTATCAGCCATATTTAATTTAATTTAATTAGTTATGATCAAATGTGCAATAAAATGTTTGCCTTTATTTTGTGAAATTTAGATATGCAATGAAAGCATTATTTTTTAATGACATAATAGAATTAAGTGTATTAATAAAAATTTTTCTTAAAGACGATTACATAACTTTTATAATAAAAAATAATGATCTATATGTTTGTGTGGTTTTACTTCTGATACTCTGGTTTTCTCCCACAGTCTAAGAACATGTATGTTAGGCTGAGTGATGATTCTAAATTGCCTATAGGAGTGAGTATGACTGTTTGTCTGTATGTGACCCTCGATGGACTGGTGACCTGACTAGGATTTACCAGTGACCCTGATTACAAATAAGTAGATATAGATAAAGGGTTGATTTAATAAAGGGTTGATTTAATTAATAGCGTTATCAACAAGTCTTCATGTGTATAGACTCATTTACTTTATGCCACGGTTGCTGTAGAGCTATTCCAGTATGACATTAAGTCCCTCTAGTGGTCAAAACAGCACAAATCATGTCACTATTGTGTGACCTTGCTCAATTTCTTTCAATATTCATTACAAGAACAATATAGTTGTATATGAACAATATGGTTGAACATTGCATTCACAGCATTTAGTAGACGTTCTTGTCCAGACAAAATTGGAGATGAACGAATTATCTATGGTGATTGACATGGAGTGTATGACATGGAGATGAGTCAGCTGGGATAAATAGTAGTTTGGTTTTTCAAGGGTTGAGTAATAGCTGGTGAGCTGCCATTTATGTCTGCCATCTACAACTAATCATTGTACAGTCACTTTCTCTTCAATCTGATTTTCTCATTTAAAAAACTGATTGATTTGCTCTGCATCTGTAATGTTTGCACTGTGCTGTTGCTGTATCAAACCATTTCACTAGTGTTTTGCATTAATTTCCCAACCTTTGTTTAAAATAGCATACATTACACGCTTAGTTTAATATTGTTTGCTAGTTAGTTTCCATAAAGGTTTAATTTACTAGCATGTTGCTTATCATGTTGCCATGAATGTTTAACAGGATTTTAAAAAATAAACACAAATATTTTTTGATATTGACGGTTTAAAGGTTAAAAGTAGTTACAGGCAGGAATGATTTCAGATAGTTGGATTTTATGCATGACAAAAAATATATATACTGTATATGCCACAGATAAACATAGAAATTAAGTAAAAGGGTGTAATTAAAGCAAGAGTTGTTCATTAACCACTAAATAATCATCATTTCAAAATGTGACTTTTATAAAAATGTTTTTAATTTTTACCCATTCATTCATTAATTTACCAGCTAATTTTCTAATTTGGGGTCTTAAAGTTCTGTTGAAGGTCAGTGCTATGAAGAATGAAAGACAGGAGGAGTACACCTTGAACAGGATACCAGTCTATAACAGAACCACACATACTCACTTTTATGGGTAATTTAGAATCACCTATCAACCTGACATGTTTTTGGACTGTTGTGGGAAACTGGAATACCTGAAGTACAGCTACAGTTAGGCATTTGGCCGACGCTCATATCCAGAGCAACTTCTACAACTGAGCAATTAAGGGCCTTTCTCATGGGCCCACAGTGGTTGATTGGTGGAGGTTGGATTTGAATCCTGGTTTTTCTGGTACTAATCCAACACCTTAACCACTAGGCTACCACTTCCCACCAAGTAAACCCACACCAACATGGGGAGAACATGCAAACTACACACACAAAGTCTCCTGCCTGGGTTTGGAATTGAGCCACCATTCCGCACTGTACTTATTTTATTTTATTTATATTTTTTCTCTTTTTTTTCCTTTTTCTTTTCTTCTTCCTTTTATTCATTACTTTACAAACTCAGTCATTCAAATTCTGAACAGTCGTGCTTGCAGCTCTTTTTCAATCACAACTATTTAAGATTACATTTATCATTCATTCATCTTCTTACCCGTTTATTCCATAATTCGGGGTCACAGAGGTCTGCTGGTGTCTATCCCAGCACACATAGGGCCCTGGATGGGTCGCCAGTCCATCTCAGGGCAACACACAGACAAACAACCATTCACACACACATTCACTCCTATGGACCATTTTAGAATCACCAGTCCACCTAATCTACTAATGGACTGTGGGAGGAAACCGGAGTACCCGGCGGAAACCCATGCAAGCATTCAAACTCCGTACAGAAAGATCCTCAACCCAAGAACCGAACCCGGGTCTTCTTATTGTGCGCCGACTGTGCTATCCACTATGTTACTGCGTCGCTGAGATTACATTTATATTTACATTTACAATTTTTTTCAGACACCTTTATTCAGAGCAACCTTTATCTTTTTCAACAAATGAGCAATTGGGGTCTTGCTCAGGGGTCCAAAAGTGGCAACTTCAATCATCCAAACGCTATAACCACTGCAGTACCACTTTCCTCACTTAGTCCTTGTCTGGTTTCCTATATGATATACAGACTCTACACTACTAATTACTTCTCCTTCGTATGTTATGCCCTAGGCATGTACACTTATTACCTTGTATTCCTGCACTGCAGCGTGAACTTAAAATATTTTAAAATATTTTTATAATTATAAAATATTTTGTTTTTATATAATGCGATAGGTACCAGCAGACCCCGTGACCCATAACTAGGGAATAAGCGGATAAAAATATGAATGAATGAATGAATGAATGAATGAATGAATGAATGAACTATGAGCTTTTAAAGCAAATTTATGATCTTGCATCAGATTACAGTTTCTTTTCTTTTTTCTGCATAATCCAGTGGAGAATTAGATGACTTATAAAGTGATTTTTGTACACTCCAGGCAAATACCTCTCTTATTGTTATATCTCTACTTATGGAATGTGGTACCATTTCAAATACAGAGCTGTGGTTTTTGGTTAAAATACCAGATGATGAATACCCAGAATCACTGTTTTTTCCAGTGCTAGAATCACCTAAGTTTAAAGGCTTGACTATATGACCTATAAAATGAAAAAACAAACACATTAATATATAGAATAATGATATATAATATTATCTATTATATATAGATCTATTTTATTTTTGACAAAGACCTTAGCAGTGTGTTTTGCAGTTACCTGGTTTCCTATGATGTGGCGTAGGGGATTCTCTTCTCCAATACCTCCAGGAAGGCCTACTCATTGGTTCAGCATGGGCCTTTTTTAGGTAGGATATCTCTGTGTTAACTGAACGGCTCACCAGATTTAACTGAGTGGAATTGAACTTTTCATTTGCAACTTCTTCCTCAGCTTCGCTTGAATCTGAAGATGACACATCAGCTTTCATCTCCAGCTCCTTTTTTTGGTCTGGTTTAATCTCCTGTTCCTTCAATTTATTGTCAATAGAGAGACATTGATTAGAAAAGGGGCAGCTCTTGATTGGACAAAGGTATTTTAAGGAAGGGGTTAAAAGACAGTGATTCATGTTATTCACGCAATAGACCGATTGAACACCAGATGGTGACAGGTTGAAGTGACTACAGAGGCTGTGGCTTGAGCAGCCTGTTTGGAACACGTTAGATTGCAAATCCCTGATTATTTGTCCATGGTGAGAAGCAGGTATCCAAACAGCAAGGTTTCTTGGAACATGTTGTTTGATTCCATTCCAAAAAAGCACCTCTAATCCATTTCCCTCTCCACCTGAAACAACACAATTGCTTTAAAAGATTTCAGTAGTTATAAAAAACATTGAGACATACTCAAACATGGCCTTACCCATAAGTGGATCTCTAACTTCCATACCAAAAACAACTCTGCCAGGCCCATATCTGCTCATCTGAGGTTCCCATGGAGCCAAAACCGTATCCCCTGGTACTAAACTATGCTTGTGGGCCTGTATTATATTCACCATGTCAGGTTGGCATGTAAACTGAGATGATGCCATTTCCATAATGTTGTCATCTTTGGTGACACATTTATCGAATGTCACCATAAAGAGTCCTTTCCTGTCCTGGAATAAGCAATATTTATCAATTAAGAAAGAGCCAATAAATAGTAAATTACAGCACATTTTCACATTTTTTTGTTTTACCTGTAGCTGGTGTACAATTGTTCCCAGGTAGTAGAAACCATCTTCCTCTTTTTTTGCTAACACGCGGCAACCTGGAAAGAACTCAGCCCCACTTGATATATCTCTTAAAAAACATGGCGTAACACAAAAGGGATTTCCTGTGGAATACCTAAAAAACATTTTTTTATTTACCTAAACCCCAATATATTTAGCATTGCTTTTATTTAACAGTCCAATATGGTTAACGGCTTATATGTATATGGACTTGGTCATTCATTCATTCATTCATTCATCTTCATACTCGCTTATTCCCTAATTCAGGGGTCATGGGGGTCTGCTGGAGCCTATCCCAGCGCACATAAGGTGAGAGGCAGGGGTACACCCCAGACAGGGCACAAACAGACAAACAACCACTTACACACAAATTAACTCTTATTCCAATTTTGGAAGCCGGAGTACCCGGAGGAAACCCACAAAAGCATGGGGAGAACATGCAAACTCTGCACAGAAAGATCCCTGGTGAACCCGGCACCTTCTGGTTGTGAGGCGACCGTGATAACCACTACACCTCTTTACCGCCCACTTGGAAAATCAGATCATTCTTTTTTTTTTCAGTACAAATGTTTGTCTTTAAACTATATATCTATAAACTAGTTCTGTTCACTGAGATGCCACAAGCGGTTGTTCACAAGTTTTAACATTTAATGCAAATTAAAACAAAATATGTGTCAAACTAAAAGCCAACACTGTCCTGAATAATTTTATTTCATCCTTGCCACATCATTTCTTTACACTGAATGGGACTGAATGTTCCTGACGAATTGATTTCTATTTTATACTAGGAAAGAAAGTACTAATTATGAAGTGCATACCAACCAGTATGGTGACATGCAGACTGCAGGAATTGGTTTGTAGCACTGGCTTGTTGAGACCTGACCTCTATCCATATTTTGTTCTGACGAGTGTAACAAAGATACCTGTTATGATCAAACACATATTAATATTAATGATAGACTCCATTATGCCACCTTATACTTACTCCAAGGATAACTTATAAGAAATAAAACATAAAAGGTTATAAAGTTGTCATCGAATGCAACATGCACGTTTACAAATTGTTTTATGTCAACACTATGTGTATACCAGCACTATATAAAGATAAAGATCCACTCATGGTTTTTAATATAGTTATATCATTTACAATTTCTATTCTGAGCTCAAGCCTATTAAAGATTTTCATAATAGTCTGGAACTGACCTCTTTCACCTAACAACAGCAACTTCCGCTAATACTGATTTGACACATTCGATTTGAGAAACCAACAGTAAACACTGCTAACCTACTACTGACTAAAGGGTTCACCTGCTCGTCTGGACTGTTGGAGTTTAGAGACACCTTAAAACAGCTTCCTTTAGTGGCAGAAGCTAGGCATTTTACGAAATCCAAAATGTCCCGGTCTAAATCCTTCTTTTTCGATATGTAAAATGTATGCACAGGGCGTGTTGTGCAGGCAGATAGAGCATTCAGGCATTTTGCTGGGTCCTCTGGGAGGCTGTTTATCACTAGGTGCACTGACTGACAAGCAGGATCAGACAATGCTGTGATGAGGGCTGTAGTAAGATCATTTCCAGGGCTTGTCCTGAGAGTATGGATCCAGCTGAGGGCCTGAAACACTGTATCGGGTGCACAAGGAATCATGTATTCAGACAATGATGTGCTCTAGAAAGATACATAAAGCTGTTGTTAAACAGTGTACTGATAATGTACGATTGTGTATGGCTTTAGCTGAGATTAATATGGGGGTTTTTTTTTCTTTTAGCAGCCAAATGCTTGATATCTGTACAATATAAGTCTTACAAATAAAAATATTTATTTTAAGAGTTTTTAAATATTTCACTTAGTAATTCTCTTGTCAAATTGGCAGACTCCTTAAACATTTAAGATACATTCATTTATTCATCCTGCTTATTCCCTAATTCAGGGTCACGGGGGTCTGCTGGAGCCTTTTCCAGCGCACATAGAGATCGAGACATGGGTACACCCTGGACAGTTTGCCAGTCCTTTACAGGGCACACATAGATGAACAACCACTCACACACACATTCACTCCTATGGGCAATTTAGAATCACCAATCCACCTAATATACATTTTTTTGGACCGTGGTAGGAAACCCACACAGGTGCAAAGGTGCAAACTACACACAGAAGGATATCCAGCCTGGGTATCGACCCCGGGACCTTCTTGTTGTGAGGCGACCGTGCTAACCACTATGTAACCCCCCCCCCCCCCTGTACATAAAATGAAACTTTTAATTCACACATGTTTTATTAAATATTTAAGGAATCTTTTATGGCTTCAGGAGAAGACATTGATGTAAAACATTAATACGCATTTTAAATATGTATGTATGTATGTATGTATGTATGTATGTATGTATGTATGTATGTATGTATGTATGTATGTTTAAAAAAAAAGAGAAATTTGCCATATGTTTGTGAAAACACCTTATATGAAAAAGTGATGATGTTAAATAGCGAGTTTCTGAGAGATGCTTTGGTAAGCAGACTCTGAATAATCAGATTTTTCATTTTCCCCAGAATTGCAGCCATAGCCTCAGAAGTGTCCAGTATATAGGTGACATTTCTGTCCTTCCCGGTCAGCACTGGGATGGCACTATGACATAGCTGCTCTGTGGTGGCTGTTGTCATCCTGGAACAGATGACTGTGTTAAAATTCACAATGTCTGTTTGGTACTACAGGAAACATTGGGAAACATTGAAATAACTGTAATCATCACAACAAAAGAAAATTGATTTTTACCTTTATGGATTCCTGAGAAAGTTTATATAGTCCCCTAGTAGGTAACCAGACTTTGTTGTATAATAAGGTTGCTATAGTAATGCACTGGTTACTGTAGGGTGACATTGGATCCATCTAGTGGTGACAGAGCACAAAACATAGAAAATAAAACTTCAGAATCACTTCTTATTTAATGTATGGCACATCACAAATCAATACTACTAAACTGTTAAAGTTAAGTTTGGATAATTGTTTAAGAAGGTTTTCTCCAGGTACTCAGGTTTCCTCCCACAGTCCAAAAACATGTACATTAAGTGAAAACTGCCCATGGGAGTGAATAGGAGTGTGTTGTTGTTTGTCTGTGTGGCCCTGGGATGGACTTGCAAGAAATTATTTAAGAAACTCTATTGTCTTGCACTGCCACTTGAACACAACAGCCCTGAAAACTGTTACAACAAACCAACTGTATTCCATAAGCATTTTGTGGGATCATGAGTAAGACTAAATTTGAAATGGGATTAAAAAAACATATTGGTGTGAAGATCAGGTGTTCCAATATTGGAACCTGATGTGAGAATGCAATGGAAAATGTGATGTGAAAGGTTGTTAAGAAGTGTCAGTAAAATAACTTACATAAAATATAAACATAAATCAGCTTTATATCACATCTAAATATCACCTCTAAATTTTTCTTTATACCTTTGAAATGAAACCCTTGCTTAAAAGCATGTTTATTTCTATACACATACTGTACATGTTTTACTATTTGACATGTACATGACTAATTCAAAATGATAGAGGTTGGACATTAATTTCTATTATTTAAACATTCATTCATCTTCTATATACGCTTATTCCCTAATTCAGGCTTCTGAAGGCTTCTAATCTCAGCCATCTGAAGGCACTCTATGAAGCAGAAGGGGTACACCCTGAGCAGGCCCATGTCAGGACCACACACACTCATACTCACCTCTATGGGCAAAATTTTGCAAAGTTTCTGGAACCATGCAAGCACATGAGAAACATGCAATATCTAAACAGAAAGACCTTTGCCCAGGAATCGAACACAGGTTTTCTTGCTGTAAGTCAACAGCTATACTATGCCCGTAAATTTTTGTGTCTTGTTTACTTCTAGTTTATTCTCTTCAAAGGGCTCCGGCCAATCCTGCCATCCCAAAGGTAGTTCCAGCCAAGCCTGCCTTGCTAGAAGGGGATCCATTTGAGCCTACGATGCCAGAGGGAACTCTAGTTGAGCCTGCAATGCCAAAGGGGTCTCCTGCAGAAACTGCCATTTAGTTTAGTCCTTTAGTTACTATGGTTAAAACTTAATTCAATCATTTTAATTAGTGACGCACACATAGGCCTCATTGAAGTAAATAATGACAGCTTTTTCTTTATAATTCAGCTATGCCCTGCTAGGACAATCAGACAAATTATTTATCTGTTGCATTTAGTAAGATATTACCTTCAGAAACAAGTGTCTATGTGCCCATCAATATAACATTCTATTATTTTCGATAACATACAATACACTTTTAATGGGCAGATCACCAGTCCACACAGAGACAAACATAGACGAACAACCACACACACTCATTCATTCAGAAAAAAACCCACACATGCAAACTCTGTACAGAAAGACCCTTGTCCGGCAATCGAACTTAAAACTTTCTTGCTGTGAGACGACTGTGCTAACCACTAACCATTGTGTTGCTCCGTTCTTTATGTTAACACCTATAATTACGGTTTAATGTAAGTCTGGACCTAATGACCATTTCATGGGTTCACAATTTCAAGTACAGAAAACATCCTAACAAATTAAGCTTTCTTTGAGACTTGATGCAGTACTCCTAGATGCGATAAAAAACATTCTTATGTTTGCCTAGAATTTTACTGGTAAATAAAAACATCCATTTGAGGTCATATTGTAGAGTGGTAGAACATGACCTGTTAATACAATTTACATTTGACTTTTGGGATTTTTTTTACTATTTCAAAGTGCCTCCAATCTTGTTTCTAATCTATGCTACCAAGGTATTTCATAGAAACGAAATGGTAGTTTAATGTGAAATTAGATATTTTAAACCACAATATAGGTAAAGTGGAATGCTCCTCGTCATTGGCTGATTATACTGTTTGGGGTACACTTAACAAACTGTCAACAGTGACCATAATGTATAAGTCACCTGATACAAGGCTTGAATGGGGTCCCTTTGTAAGCTGCGGTTGTGAACCGTACAATTGTCTAGTGGTTTTATGTTTCAGTTGTTAAAAATTTTCTGTTATAAGGTGGCTGCCAACAGATTTTTCTGCAGAATGGTTTAAGAAAAGAAAATAGCCTCATAGGTTCATAACAGTTTAACAACCATTTTACTATTGGCAGCAGATCAATTTCTATATAATAATAATCTTTCATAATCTTTGTAAATCTTGCAAAATCTTGCTGTTACAGGACATCCTTGCAATAAATCTGGTAATTGTTTTCTATTTGTTATATTTATTTATTCTGTGTTAAATTTAAATAAACCAGTTACAAACAACCCAAAGATAGTGACTGGTTTAGATAACAACAATAGAGATCAGTATAGATCTTCAGGTATTTACAAAATTTGGTTACTGGTTTCATCTGATTTACCTAAACATACGTTTGTTAAACTTTTAGTGTTAAGTTCATTCATTCGTTCATTCATTCATCTTCCTACCCGCTTCTTTCCTAATTCGGGGTCCCAGGGGTCTGCTGGAGTCTATCCCAGTGCACATAGGGTGAGAGGCAGGGGTAAAACCCTGGACAGTTTGCCAGTCCATCACAGGGCACACACAGACGAACAACCACTCACACAAACATTCAAGCCTATGAGCAATTTAGAATCACCAATCAAACTAATGTGGAATGTAGAAGGAAAACGGATATACCTGAAAGAAACATGCAAACTCCGTACAGAAAGACCCAAGGCTCGGGAATCGAACCTGTGACTTTCTTGTTGTGAGGTGACTTAGGAAATAAGCGGGTAAGAAGATGAATGAATGAAAAATATAGCTAATAAAAACAGACCTACAGCCATATAGTGCATTTCTTAATTTCTAATTCAATTGAAAGGCTATCAAATAAATAAAATAAGATTTATAGCAAGGTATGTCTGCACATACTAGAAATTTGTTTTTGTGACAGAGGCTCTCTAGAGAATACTGGAGGTGGGAAAAAGAAAAATATAGACAATGTGCAATGTGCAAGGCTGAAAAACATAAATTAAATTATGAATACAGTGAGGTTGAGGTACAGTAGTGTTATGAGTGACGTGGGTTGTTATTGAAAAAATCTAAAAACAAATTACTTTTTTACTTTAATCTTAAATTTTATTAAGTTAATCTTTAAGCTAATGTTACATTTTTAATGTTAGGATCGTGCATATACAGTGTGTATATATAGGCACTGCATTGCCCATACAACCTCACTGCTTATGACCAACATGTAATTCAAAATGGCCGCGGACGAGCATTAACTTTTAGCAGTTGGTCAAGCAAATTTCACCAATAAAAAAACGTCTTTGAAAAACCGCCCGCATTCACCGGTAAATAAAAACACATTTTCCTTTCACCCCAAGAGTATTTTTTTTTTTAAATAATGGCTAAGCGATATAAAAGACTGGCCGGAATAGCGCTATCATGGTGCCCCTGACTCTGAATACTTTCCAAAAAAATATTTTTAGCAAATCGTATCGGGAGAGATGCGTCCATTTTAATTTACAGCCAAACAGATAAGCGTGTTATG
>JAOTRA010000029.1:14194823-14209330 GCA_026260255.1 Pseudolaguvia tuberculata
GATGCCCTTCCTAACGCAACCCTCCCATTTATCCGGGCTTGGGACCGGCACTAAGGCTACTCCCTAATGGCTGGGCAAATAATTAAAAAGGACAAGTATACAAGATCAGGTTTTAAGTCCACTTACTATTAACTAATTTATGATGAATATAGATAAATAAATAAATCAAAATAATGGTTCAAAAGGGCTAATGTATTAACCCTATACATTTAACTTGTATGCAAAAAAGTCTTTTTATTTAATTAAACCAGTAAATATTTTAATGATAAAACCTTTAAAAGTTTGCTTTGCCACATGTTTCGCTTTAAGCCTATCTTTCTTAAAACATATATGGTATTAAATTTTCTTAAATTAGTTGTAAATGGCTGGCTCCACGTATGTATTGAATCAAGGCACCGGCACCCACATGTGCAATTGCGGACTCTGTTTGTGTCTTTTCCGGCTCACCCCCCTCTATTTCCTCTACTTAATCTATGTCTTTCCTATGAATAAACCTCCCCCATTTAACAGTTTTTTTCCCCTCATGAATAAAATATATACATGGTCCTGCACATCATCTACTTTAAACCAAAAAACAGTTTAATGTGGGCATGTGTGATGCAGATTGCTGGAGGAGGAGGCAACAAAGCGCTCAGAGCTGGAGCAAGTTCACCTGCAGCAGCAACAGGCTATCTCGCAGACAAAGGCTGAGAAGGAAGAGCTGGAGAAAGCACGGCTGGAAAAGGAAAGTGCACTGAAGGATGCCATACAGCAGCTCCATAGGCTAGAAACAGAGAGGCAGAGTGCACTGGAGCAGTATGAGGTACTGCATAAGTTTCTGGCTGTCCCTTGCATCATTTAAAAAATCTTGACATTCAGAATACCATTAGCAGTAGTTTATACACTATATTGACAAAAAATAATTGTAATCATTCGGAATCGTTCCAGTCATTTTATGGCCACATAAATGTATAAAATCAACCACATAGGTATGCAAACTTGTTGCTCTCAGGAGCTCAGTAAATTCCAGCATAAAACTGTGATAGGATGCCACCTGCCTAAATATTCCATAGTCAACTGTCAGCTGTATTATAAGAATGTGGAAGGGTTTGGAAACAACAGCAACAGACCATGTAAACTAACGAAGGGGGGTCGCTACAGACCTCCAAACTTCATGTGGCCTTCAGGTAAGCTCAAGAACAGTGTGCAGAGAGCTTCGTGGAATGGGTTTTCATGGCTGAGCAGCTGCTTCGGAGCCACACATCACCTAGTGCAATGGAAAGCGTTGGATGCAGTGGTGTAAAGCATACCGCCAGTGGACTCTAGAGCAGTAGAGACACATTCTCTAGAGTGATGAATCGTGCTTCTTTATCTGGTAATATGATGGATGAGTCTGAGTTTGGCAGTTGCCAGGAGAATGGTACTTGTCTGACTGCATTGTGCCAAGTGTAAATTTGGAGGAGGGGGTTGATTATGGTGTGAGGTTGTTTTTCAAGAGCTTGGCTTGGCCCCTTAGTTCCAGTGAAATTAATACTTCTGCATACCAAGACAATTTGGACAATTCCATGCTCCCAACTTTGTGTGAACAGTTTGGAGCTGGCCCCTTCCTCTTCCAGCATAAATGTTTTCCAGTGCACAGTTTGCCCTAGTTGGTCCTTGCTATTATAATCATACTTTAATAGTTCGAGTATATTTTAGAAAATATATTGTTTCCCGAAATGTGACCAGAATCACATTTTTAACCCAGTATAATTTTTATGTTTTTCTTTTGTTGACCACCAGGATTCCACGATTGCCATGTTTCCATGTCTTTATTTTGTAATTTGAATAAAAATATGAGATGAGGTTATTTTTTTAATAAAGACAGACAATTATATTTACAGGGCCAAAGTAAATGTTCAAATTCTTCAGTTTTTGACATTGGTGCTGTCAAGTGGTCGATTATATATAAATGTTTGATTTTGCTCCTGTGTCTTTTAATAAACAGGAAGTAATGAAGAAACTGGAGGATGCTGCAAATAATACAAGAAGCTGGAAGGACAAGGTGGCCCATCATGAGGGACTTATCCGTCTTATACAGCCAGGTAACTATATTTTTTGCTCATCACATAACCTATACTTATTCCTCTTGTTATAACACCCTTTTAAAATTTGTTCTGTTTACACATTACGTAACAGTACATTTGTGTGTGTGTGTGTGTGTGTGTGTGTTTGTGTTGAAAGGCCCAAAAGCCCCTCAGAAGATCACCAATTGGGGTCCTGCAGCCTTCACAGATGCAGAACTGAGTCTGAGGGAGAAAGACTGGAAAGAGAGGAAAAACAAAACAGCTGACACTTAATGAGGCGTCATTGCCTACATTATTGTAAAACATTCCTATTTGTCTAACCACTACTGAATGGGGGCTATTCAACTTAAACCTAGGAAGCATCCTGTGTAACCTAGTACTCTAATATCACTGTTTCCTGCATCACTGCAGGGCATCTGAAGGGATTTAAATATTTGTTTTCTGCATTCTACATATATGTTGATTTAGTTGTTGTTCCAGCCAAAAAAGTTTTGCACTGAAAGAATTACAAGGTCAAATATTGTCAAATTTAACAAGAAATGTCCAAATTATCTACTCTATTGAATCTAGTCTGTAACCTTACTGGTTTTGTGATTTATTGATGTACTGTTAAATGGTATTGGTGCACCACAACAGCAAAATGTGTTAAAGTGATGATTGAAATACTCTGTAGAAATATGTTATGTACTTTATGTTGAATAACATTCTTATCACATTGATACATTTTTTAAAACCATTTTTTAAGTGCATGTGCAAAAGTATTGAAGCAATTTTGTTCCTGGTTATGTGGCTGCATTGTAGAGTATTAAGCTGTTATAACACATGCTGTTCTGTAACTTTTACAATATATCAATGTTTTTGCATTTCATTGTCAAGCAACACAGTATTGCGTCAAAGTTTGTCATCACACTAACACGAAGGTCAATTACCAATTTTCTTTACAAAAAAAAATTTACAATGAAAATTTCCATAACTTTTTTTAAATATATGAAATCTGTGGTTCCTGCAAACTATAAATAAAATGTAACACCAGTTTAGGGTGTAATATTGATTATTATTTGAATATTACTACTTTTTATATGTTTTATTTTAATTCCATTTAATCTGTGGGCATTTAAACTATGGACATTTTCTTGAAAGAAATATAAAAAAATCATGATAAACTAACAAACAGTATAAGGAAGAAACCTTGAGCTGGTTCGTCCCTTAAAACCCTTAAAACACTTTTAATATGGGGACTAAGCATAAGTTTGTATGCAACAACAGACATTCAAAGCCATTATCATGGGTTAGGTTAGTCTATGTTGGACCATCCCCAACTCCAAATGTCAGCTTTTTTAAAAACTACTATGGTTAACGATCTTTGACGAAACAATCAGTGTTGTTTTTCCCCCCTCTCCTTTCAGCTGCTCCCGTTAGGGGTCACCACAAGGGATCACTCTTCTCCACACTACCCTGTCTTCTACATCCGTATCTTTCATCCCAACAACCTGCATGTCTTTCCTCACCACATCCATAAACCTCCTCCTTAGTCTACCTCTTTTCCTTCTTCCCTGCACCCCCATCCACAACATTCTTCTACCAATATCCTCTGCAGTGTTTAAAAATATAAAATTTGAAGGATATAGTGATAGTACCAGCAGATGTCTCCATACACCAATAGAAAGAGGCTTTTATGCAAATAGATTGCGTATTTTTATTTTTATTTTTAAATTACACATTATTAATATTGACAGAATTTTACTAAATGTTATTGTAGAAATAATTTTATGGTGTAATATGAATAAAATTTTATGCATTTAAAGTATTTTGGTTGTTGAAGTTGTTGAAAACATCCACTACAAATAGTTATATAAATTTATATTTATTTATTGACCTGTTTTCGTGAATTTTCTAACTTCCTTGAGACCTGCTTTATATAGTTGTGAGTTATGGTTTATGTTGTAAACCTTAAACAGACAGAGTTAGTGTGTAAGCTTGGATAAATGTGTTACTAATCAAGTGAGAGTGAGTGATGCTGTTAGTTGGACAACTTGCACCTTGATATTGTACTTCAGAAACAACATGACTGTTTCTCTAACACTCATATTTTCCATCGACACATTGTGTCCATTAGAGAATAAATTGCTCCAAATCTAAATATAATCACCACACATTTAAACTCATAACCTCTGAGAGCAAACGTGGACTGAGGTTAATTTCTAAGATAACGCAGGGAAATTAAATTTGATGTTCAGATTAAAAATAGGTGAAATGTCATACAATTATAAATAAATTAATAGTTTGCACATGTGGTGTAATTGACTGTGGCTGTTAATTGGCCTGCACATAGATATCAAGATGCTTTGAAGCAATGAAGCATTTTATATTGAATTAATTATAGCATCCTTTTTTTTTAAACTTTAAATAAGAAATCATGGAGCAATTAATTATTTATTGACTTATTTGCAAATAATTTCAATAGAAAAACCCTTAGAATGAAGCATTTTTAAACTGATCTGAAGCCCAGTATCAGCGGGATTCTACTTTATTTAAAATAAGAGCATGTAGCAAATAAGAAATAAAACCCAGACCAATTTATTCATTAGACTGCTGCACCCATAACCCGGTCCTGGAAAAGCGTCAGAAGAAGAAGAAGAAGAAGAAGAAGAAGAAGAAGAAGAAGAAGAAAAAGACATGCATTGAAGACTTTAGATTGCAGCAATTTACCAATAAGAATAATTTCATTATATAGCTGTTTATGTTTATTGCTATGGGTCTTTTAGAAAGGTTGGGATTTATTTTAACACTTACATAGTGCATAGTATTTAAATTAGTATTCATTCCAAATAAACAAATCTGAGGTAAGGCTGGTAAGAACTCTACACTGAGAGGATTCAAACAAAAATAATAACTAATTTCAGATTTAACACCAATTCTTTTCTACAAAACCCCCCCAAACATCCACTAATGAAGACCCAAGCACAAGATTGACAGCCAATAGCAGCTTGAAGTGGTTTTGTCTACTGCAGTTCTTTGAGTAACTTTGAGTAGTTTATTGGGATTCCAATCATTCATTCATCTTCTAACTCATTTATTCTATAATTTGGGGTTACATGGGTCTGTTGGAGCCTATCCCAGCACACATAGGGTGGGAGGCATGGGCACACCCTACACAGATAATCCACCCGCTAATCCATCGCAACACACACACACACACACACACACACACACACACACACACACACACACACACTCCGCCCTTCTTACCCTAATTCGGGGAGGGGGGTCAAAGCAATACATATTGCTTCACAAAGAAAGAGACAGACAGTACAGTACATTGGTCAGGTCATTTCAAGTGTGGCGCAGAAAGTGACACCTAAATTGAACAGATGAGAATAAGTGGATGGCAGCATTTATTTATGTGTTTTCAACTGAGACATCAGAATGTGTCTCGGTGACATTACATTTCTGTTTCAAAACGCTTTCATGCTACAGTCAGCAGTCGTGGCTCAATGTTTAAGACCTTAGTTGTTGATTGTTAAAGAAGACCAGAAAGAACCTTGCTGCTCCAGGGGCACAAGATCTGACTTTGTGATCTGACTCCAGTCCTCCAAGGTGGGATAGGCGAATAAAAACATTTCACATTTCATATGTTGTACGGTATATAATCATGTATCTAACAAAATTGGAAATTTATTTATTAGCTGTTAAGCTGGTGCCTCTGATAAACATTTAGCCCCTTATCATCAGGTAGTAAATATAAAGAAGAAATGCAATCTAATAATGAAGAAACGTCGAATAGAAAACTTTACTTAAGTATACAGACAACAGTCATTATTTACAATAATCTGGTAACAATCAGGGGCGGTGCGGTGGCAAGGATAGCACGGTTGCCTCACAACAAGAAGGTCCTGGGTTTGAATCCCTGGCCGGGATCTTTCTGTGCGGAGTTTGCATGTTCTCCCTGCGCTTGCGTGGGTTTCCTCCAGGTCTCCTCCCCCAGTCCAAAAACATGTAGAATAGGTCGGTGATTCTAAATTGTCCATAGGAGTGAATGTGTGTGTGAATGGTTGTTTGTCTATGTGTTGCCCTGAGATGGACTGGCAACCCATCCAGGGTGTCTCGCCCTATGTGTGATAGGATAGGCGCAGCAGACCTCTGTGACCCCGAATTTGGGAATAAGCGGTTAAAAAGATGAAAGAATGGTAACAATCAATCATAAGAAAACTTAACAAGAAACCTTAACTTCAACGCTTCTGTCTTTCAAAAAGAATATAAACAATAGTGTTTAAGCTGCACTAAGGTCAAGCAACACCAGCTTAGAAACTCAATCCTATGCTATAATGAGGCTATAACTGCTGAAATATAACCAATCCTAGAAAGGTAAAAGAGGGGTTTAATATTAACCTAAACAGGTTGTTATTTGATTACCTGTATGTATGAGAGCTAGTATTTGAGTAGATGTTTCTAAAGATGCATTTAGTAAACAGTTTAAGCTCTGATATAGCAGTATTTTTATCTTTAGCTTAAACATAGTGTCTGTAGTATTCAATAGTTATATTTCTAGCTTAGTAATTTGCTACAGTTTTGAATAACAGTAGGAAACTTAAAACAGAAAAAAGCTAATTGTATTATGGTTATTCCAAGTGCTTATATGTGTCATCATATGGCACTTTGTCTTACAAAACAAGAATGCATTCTGCTGCTGATCTAGAAAGTTGATCATCTTTAACCAATCAAATCACAGAATTTAACTGTGCTGTGTAAAGTATTAAACCAGTTGTAGGTTAACACAACTGAGATAACAGACATAACCTGGTTGTCCAAAATTCTTTTATTTTGGCACAGTCATTTAGGTTATTTCAAGTTTATCGTTGTGTTTTTATATCACGCAATTGGATTAAATATAAAAATCCACAGTAATTTTTGTAGCAAAGTCAAGGTTGCAATTGGTTGATTACATTGTAAAGGTCAAAGACGTCAACCATGATGTAAATGAAAGATTCTGTACATTCCGGCAAAAGTGCTTCTTTGATGTATGTCCAAAAGCACATATGCTGAATCATCAACAAAAGTACACATTGTTGCACATGGTAGGTAGGATATTAATGAATTAATTTTATCTGTAAGTTCACGTACACACTCTTTTGATTTAAAACACATTTGGATTGGAAATCAGCCTCAAAAATTTCCTTTCACTGACCCTCAAAAACAATTATTTATATAACAACAAATAATCACGCAGCTATGTGGACAGTGCGTGAGTGACAGGGTGTGAAATGTGTACGCCAGATGCACAGTGTTCCAGCTGAGATATTTACGCAACCTGATGGAGGGTCATTAACGGCAAGACTAGCGCAGTGCTCCGGATGCACCCCGCTCCCCAGCAGAGCCTGCATCCCATCATCTTTCCTTCAAAACTCACTTGAATTTGTCGGCTCTGCTTGGGGCCTTGTGCACCAGTACAACATTCCAGAAAAATGATGTGAAACAGAAATGCATTCAATTCCTGATCTGGAATCCATTGCTGAGTTGTGCATGTCGTACTGTAAAAATCAGGCGCTCCGCACTATTGCAGAGACGGGTTATACAGCTGTGGTGTGTGAAGAGTTAGCTAGTGCCTCTGAGGAGCAATGTCCTAAATTTGAATGCCTGTGGAATGTGGTACACTATTAAAGACATCTCTGCCAACTCCAGAATGTATTAATTGCTGCAGTTTGCAACTAAAACACTCATTAAGTTGGCATTTCCTGTTTGAGTGCAACTCAAAGCAAATGGTGTTTCTGTCTCTTCACTGACATCTCAGTCACTGAATTCACATTCACACTGAATTCACACTGAAGTCACATGTTTATTTTAATCTAAAGAGATCTTATGACTGCTGACTCTAACAAGCTATAAATAAATCTTATGTATAACATATATGTTTACAGTATATGTTGCCTTTTAACTATCTAACAAGCTGTTTGACTACAGCTTCATTGTCCTCATTGTTCTAAAATTGAAAGTCACATGATGGGAGGATAAATTTTCTCCAATAAAATTGTATTTGCTGTTGATGTACAGTTTCATCAGTATGAAAATGTACATCAACAGCAAATACAATTTTATTTCAGCACATTAAATAAGGTATTATTCATATTGAGTCAATTATTGTATAAACCCTCAATTTGAATAGATCAAATAAAACACTTTGCAGTTTTGAGTAAGTAAAATCACTCTGTGCCAATTTTATTTCCAGCAAATCACAGTGTCATACAAACATTTGTGTTTTTCAGCACAATCTTTATTTTGCAAAGAGAAGAAACTCATTGAGATCAAAAATCAAGACAGCAGGAATACAGTTACAGAACAATGTCTTCATACATTTTACACCATAAAAAATACATTTTACACCATTAAAACATAAATGACAATCAGCACAAGCTTAAAAACAACATTTAATTAAAACATCTACAAAACATCTCCCATTAAAAATGTAGTTCCTTCAAATGTAAGTTTCTTTGACAGTTGTTCCAGGCAAAAGGGCCAGCATGTATAAAAACATTTTTTCCCATTTCTCTAACCTTAAGAATAGACAATGTCAAAAAATCAAATTATTACTGTTTGAATTTTGATCTACATCTGCCATATCTGCAGCTTCTTTCTCGTTTAACGCAAATAGGAATAACAATAATTATAAACCAATTAAGGTGTGGTGGCATAGCGGTTAGCACGGTCACCTCAGAACAAGAAGGTCCCAGGTTTAATTCTCGCGCCGGGGATCTTTCTGGCTGTACCCCTGCATCTTGCCTTTCCAGCAGACCCCTGAATTAGGGATTAGGAAATTAGGGAGTGCAGGGATAATACAAAAATAGAATGTTCATCACGTTTCTCGAGGATGTATTAAGCATATAATTTTACTTCATACTGTTTCACAAGTATTTGAATCTACATGACCTTTCCCCTAAATGTTTGCTTTCTGATTAGTTGGTCAGATTTCTTTAAGATTTCCTTAAGACACTATTCACCAGGAGCATCAGCTTAAAGGCATTCAATCCTTTGTAACATAAAAAAAAATCCTTAACCATTTTTTATAGGAAAAGCTGCAGGATGTCTAACCTGCCCTTTTCCAGTTGTTCGCGTTGGTTAAAAATATGTTCAGTGACCAGTATGACCTTTATACTAGTTTATTTAAAAGTACCAGTGAAACTGCTAATAATAGGATGAGTTTTATAATGAGAGAAAAATGCACTACATCCCTAAGGCTAATCAATCTGCCTCTGCTTCATCGGTCCTATGGAAACCTAACACGAGTGAGGCAGGGTGGTTCTCCGAAGAATGGTTTGCGTGTTAATAAGAGGGGAAGATTTTATTAGCTGCAGTCCTTCCTCATCCCTTCTCCTCCTCTAACCCAGAGGAATGTGTGGAAATGAGCAAATATAAAACACCAGTGCCTCAGCAAAAAATTTTAACCACCCCCCATGGACCTCATATCTCCCCTGCCAACTCTCTGTAAGCTAAGTCTCTGTAGAATTCCTTTGACTGAGAGGCGTCTTGTCTGGCACAGAGCTTTGGAACTTATCCAGCACATTGTTTGCCAGCATCCGTAATAACCCACCTGTAAAATAACACAAAAGAGAAACATAAAAGAAGAAATGAGGATAACCGAATCCGTTTGCTACAAGCTTTTTATAGTACTCAGGTGAACATAATCACGATCACACAATAGCATAATATGTACATAAGGTGTGAGGATGTTTGATTCTTTATCTATATGTGAATGTTCTGAATCTTCAGGCGTTTATGGAGCCAGACAGGAATGCGTATAAGATGCGAGAAATGAAGTCTAATACAGAACAGCATGACAGAGACAGGGAACAGTGCAAAGTTAGCTACATGAGAGCAAGAATTTAAATAGGAAATTTCCCTCAGAATTTTATTGAAGCAGCAGTTAATTGGAATCAATAATAAATTTGCATTTTAAAAATAAAACTTCTATACCAGATCTTTGAAATATTTCAAATTACAATAAAAATGAAACACTGTATGAAACACCAAGTTGGATATTTTCTATTGTGTATGTCCAATGTTTTATTTCATTTATCAAAAAGAATAAGGTAACATAAGTCACAAACAATTCACTCGATTATATAATCCTTAATACTTTACAATTTTTATATATTAAAAATTACTCTGAACTTCACACTTATATGACCTTGTTCCTTTCAAAAACTAGAATAGACACAAATACAAATAATGGGATTAAATTACACCCCTAACAAGAACTCATCTATTACTCTCATTATTGCACTGGTTTTATACACCTGGAATTCTCCCAATGTGTGTATGTGTGTGTGTGTGTGTATGTCTGTGTAGGCGTGGGGTGGGGGTGGTCTGCTGTAACTGACTGGTCTGGGCCAGATGCACATGTAGACATGTAGTGGTGATTTGAGCAATTCTGGAATAGGCTGGTTTGCACCGGTTGGAGCTGAACAAATGCATAACTGAGCTAAAGGTTTTCCCCTGCTTATAAGTTATAGAGTTCACAAGGGCACAGCTGAATTTTCAGCAGCAATTTGGTCATTAAAAGAAGTATTTGACAACAATTATGAAATTTTTAAATTCTTAGAGATAGAATGTGCAGTAATTAAATGTTTACTCAGTACAATCAGTACAATGTACTTATTACAGTTGTTCTTTGTTGTTATGAGTTTGTTGAAAGTCATGTTTTCATGAACATTTCAGTGAAATTGCCACTTAAGGAAAGACACTGGGGGCATTTGTTATTTATGCTTTTCTTTTCCGCTTGGCGGAATTTTTGTGCTCTTCACTGACGACAATCGATTACATTGTTAAAGACAGACTGGGAGAAGAGGAGAACCGATACCTGCACTTGCTTTGGATGTGGGATTATTTGTATGGGTCTTGTTTTATCTTTTGCCATTTTCTTACATACTGCAAGGGTTTTCTGCAGTTTCCTTTGTTTAATTTGTTGTCATAATTCAGTTAGAAATATTTCTACATTTCTGAACCTGTTATCCATGTGCATTGAAATTACTGTCAGTTTTGTCACCAGAGCTATCTGTCTTTGGTATTGGAGAGTGTGTGAGCTTAGTCCCAGGCCTGATACAAATACCAGTAGCAGATTTGTGCATGACTACTTACTATTTTTGATACAGTTTTGTACTTCTTTTGGTACTTGACATTCTTTTGGATTTAATGAAAAAATAGTCTGAATTGAAGTTATAACGATCTGATTGCGTACATACTTGGTATTAATTGAAAATTGTTGCAAATGAACAAATTATAACATCATGCTCTATTTTGCAATTGACCAATTGTAACATGAAGACATTGAGTTAAATATATATTTAAATATGCTTTATGTTTGAATTATGTGGTGTCTTCTGCGAAGAAGACTGTGAGTAACACTATAAACATCTTATCATATCTTGCTATTTTGGGCTTGTTTTTATGACCTGTTTGAGAAATATCATCTCCCTTAGCTGTAATGCAGGGGCTCCAAATCATAAACCAATATTTGTAAAATCTGTGGCAGATTTGCACTGTTTTGTTCAGATAGATTGAGAAAGAGCGACAGAAAAAATGTGAGATTTATAAATGCACTAGAAAATGTCATAGCTTGGTTGGAACCCTAAAGGATTTTATTCTGGTTTTGATTTATGAAAGCCTCTTCATACAACTCTGATTATATCTCCCTTCAGTTTGCCCCACTATGTAAATTCCAATAGCAGCTCTTTAACTTCAAAAGAAGAACTTCAAATGGTGTTTTTAATGTTCTTATAGCTAACCTTTCACATTATAAATATTTATCCTTATTCATATTCAAATGATTGTATAGTGAATAGTGAAACATGCTATTCTGAGTTTTTAGACCCTGTCCATGGTGCTATTTAATGGGTCGATTCATAGGTTCTATTTATTTAAAATGATCAGCATCCAGGTTTGTGAAAGTATCAAAAACAGATTTTTGAATTAAATAGATTGGATTATATTAATTAATTTAGCAAATTCGTTATGAAATAAAATATTCAGCAGTCAGTTTCATGTTAGCAATGAACGGTATTTCAACATATCTTCTCTCACAGACAATTCGTATGAATTGAGCAAGTTTTACCCTGTACTTATCGTCTGGGAAAACAAGGGACTAACACAAATATCCATGCTTTTTTCCATGAAATGCCATAGGATAACTAACTGCTCCACATATACAAGCTGATAAGGATCCTTACTTCCACAGTCCTTGTTTACGTTTTAGTTAAAAACAGATTTTTCAACATACAGTTGTCTAGTTTATTTGTTTTTAGTTGAGCTTTACTTTGATTATTGTAACATTTACAAGTACAAAACCTTAATTATTGTTATTTATCATCTTTTTATTAACAAAAAATAACAGAATAAGGCAGCTTTATCGAAAAACAACACGTCATTTGTGTAGTCTAAAAAAAGTTAGTGTAATGAAAGAAGATTGCTGACACATTGTCATAAATGTTAATTCTAAGAAAATTCAGTGTATTTGCCCATGTGGTTGGCATAATTTAACCAATAAAATCTTTTTTCAAATGCAATAACTTTTGTATCACGCTCTTAGAAAATCCACACATTTTTAACATTACCAGATTGTAAATGGAATCAGCAGAAAGGATTCACTTTGAATCATGTTATGCAATGCAATTAATGTGAGTTAAGAACATAATAATACAAATGGATGATTTAACCATTAAACCATTTCAAAAGGAAATTTATTAAGCATTAAATGACACATAATAAAAAAAAAACAATCTGAGAAACAACTCACAGAGGTTTCCACACACACTATTTTTAAATGTAAAACAAAATTACTGATGTGTAACGATATTTTTATTTGTTGCACACTTAATTAAATTATACGATTCTTGTAATCAATTATACCTTCTCACCACCCTTTCAGCCACATTACTGCAGAACAAATATTCAAAGTCACATTTGTAATGGCAAATGACAGATGGCAGAACAAATATTCAAAGTCACATTTGTAATGGCAAATGACAGCCAGGCTCTTCTACTCCAACGCTTGCTTTCAATTACATTGTGTACATTTACTCAACTAAATACACATGTTTGGCTTTAGGCTAGAGTATTTTTAGTAACTTGTGGTGTCTAAATAGAACAGATCAGGGCAGAGCATAAGAGGGGGTTCAGGCATATAAGTGATTATATAACAAACAAATGGAATGCCCACTGTAGTGGATAACACAGTCGCCTCACAACAAGAAGGTCCCGGGTTCGAATCCTGGGTGGGGAACTTTCTGTTCAGAGTTTGCATGATCTAACCATGCTTGCGTGGGTTTTCTCTTGCCCTATGTGTGCTGGGATAGGCGCAGCAGACCCCGCATGACCCCGAGTTCATAAGCGAGTAAGAAAACGAATACATGAATGAATGAATGGAATGCCAACTGAGATTAATATATGTAGAATATGATATGTGAAAAGATGACAACATCTATAAGTGAATTTATGCAAATAAACTAAAGGTAAAATCCTTAAACTTTGTGAAAACAATACGTACATTGGACAATCTGTGGAAGTTTTTCAAAAACAGCAATAACTTCTTTTTGGTTTATTGAAAGCTGAGTTGTAGTTCTATGCAGTGGAAATGAATAGCAAGTTGCATTTTGATACTGCATATTTATTGATGGGTGGTGCGGTGGCATAGTGGTTAGAACGTTTGCCTCACAACAAGAAGGTCCCGGGTTCGAATTTTTCTGTGCATGTTTCCTCTGGGTACTCCGGTTTCCTCCCACAGTCCAAAAACATGTACATTAGGTTGATTGGTGAGTCTAAATTATCCATAGGAATGAGTTTGTGTGTGACTGGTTGTTCGTCTATGTGTGCAATACGATGAGCTGGCAAACTGTCCAGGGTGTACCCTTGCCTCTCGCCCTATGTGCACTGGGATAGTAGATAGGTAAGAAGATGATTGAATGAATATTTATGGAGAAATATTTGCATGACTAGTCTGGATGCTTTCATGGAAAATGAAATCAGTATGGTACAGTCGGTGGTCAAGAGATGCAGTGGAGGGCAGTAGCAATTAAAACATAGTCTCATGCAGATTTGAGAAACTACCCCATCGATTCTACTGGCTGTGGTTGTGCATGTTTAGCTAATTATTAAAACAAGACATTTGTAGACAAATTTATTTAGAAGGTTTAAATCAAAATATAAGAAGAAAAGTGGGGATTTAACTGAATGTGAGTTTAATCAAAATAATAATTAGTTTAAGCAAATTCAATGAATATGTTGAAAACTTTGGTGCATTTCTATACTGTTTAAAACACTAAAATATATATATATATTTTGCATATCACACAAGGAATATTACTTTAATTTAATTTACATTTTTAAACTAAATACCAACAACCCAGCCATTAGGGTTGCATAAGCCAGTGCATTCTTAGTGCCGGTCCCAAGCCCGGATAAATGGGGAGGGTTGCG
>JAOTRA010000029.1:14225817-14246862 GCA_026260255.1 Pseudolaguvia tuberculata
ATGTATATATATATATGTATAATATGTGAAGTGTTTTCCAGCATCATTACATACAGACACAGAAAGACACAGAAAAACCAAAAATTAAACCCAGTTCATGAACTGAAATCAATCAATTATAATGAAATCTAAATGATATAATTAAAGGCATGCATAGAATTAGATCCTTTGTATTTGATGGATTGGGATAGCTATTGAGAAAGTCCTATCTCTCTTTAATTTTAATCTTATCTTAGAGATATGAAGAATCCTTTAAATTGAAAATTTCTTTTATGTAGGAGGTGGCTTAGCGGTTAGCAGGGTTGCCTTACAGCAAAAAGTTCCCTTGTTTGATTCCGGGGCATTCCTTGTTCTTTCTGTCTCATGTTTTCTTCAGGTACACCGGTTTCCTCCTGCAGACCAAAAACACGTACATTATGTTGGTTGGTGACTATAAAATTGCCTATAAAAGTATGTAAGTTTCTTCGTCTATGTGTGGCCCTGAGATAGACTGGCGACCTGTCTTTTGCTCTACCGCCTGCCTTTCTTGGGAAGTGGTAGCCTAGTGGTGTTAGACTAATACCAGAAAGACAGAGGTTTGATTCCCGCCCCTAACAAGCAATCACTGTGGGCCCCTGAGCAAGGCCCTTAACCCACAATTGCTCAGTTGTAAAAAAAAAAAAGAAACCAAATGTAAGTCTCTCTGGATAAGAGCGTCTGCCAAATGCAAACTGTAACTATAACTTTCACCCTACGTGCACTGAGATAGGCTTCAGCAGACCCAGTGACCTTGAATTGAACATGAATGAAAATAAATGAATTAAAATGTATTGTATTTATAAGGAATCAAAAGCCAAAATCAGCTCTTTCACAACCATCAACAAATTTTTTTTCTGCAGAGGCATTATTACACAATTCCTTCACCAAACCTTAACAAACTTTAACACTGTTCCAGCATGAAAATGACCACAATTTTGACATGGTGTGTTATTATTAGTCCTGATCTTGACACCACTAAACACCTTTGGGAGGAACTGTTAGGCGACTAGACCTCCTTACCTGACTTTAGTGTAAATGCTCACTAATACTGTTGGAGATGAATAAAGAATTAACTCACATTTATGACTTATAATTCTAATTACTTATAATTGTTAATTCTGTAGCAAAATGGGAATAAAACTGGAATAAGATCAAATCAAATGTGTTTGTGCTGCTCAGGTAACCACAAACGTTTGGCATTATAGCGTGACAATCAGAATAACATTTATTTCCACGTCATAACTTTATACTTACAGTAGGGGGAGCTCGAGGTCGCTTTGATTCGTATTGTCTACCGATAATAAAGCAATGTTAGTAAATAATAAAATATTTTTATTTATATTATAGATTATACAGAATTAAATATTTATTATAAATATTATGTTGTTTTATCGGTTATATTCAACATGTCGAAAGGAACTGCTAAATATGATGTACAAGCTTAAAAAAATATTTTTATTATATATTTGTATTTTTTAGGCTGATGTGCACATAGATGTCGATTCGTAACTTCTTGCAAAAAAGAAGAATTAACATCCTTTTTTATACACTTTACAAGAAAATTGTAAAATTGGGAAACCAGTGAGAGGAAGGAACTCTAAACCACGCCTAAAATGACAGCACCGAGAGGGTTAAAAGTGAAGGACGGTGACATAGTAAGACTGTTTTTGAAAGACTGTCAGGTTGTCCACTTTAAACCATCTTTTCTACAGGAGACACATAGTGACAGAAAAAAACAGAATTGATCTACACTGAAAAGTAAGTTCATCATCGTCAACAGAACAAATTTTTAAGTTATTTTAATTTTATTTTTTTAATTCACTCATTTGTCTTCTGGTAAGCAGATTGTATCTTTTTTCTATACTCATGTCTCAACCTGTTCTCAACATTCCATCTCAGATTCCATATATAATGACAGTAGTCTTACACTTTTACAGTCAGATACAGATCATTTCTTTTCATTCCTATACAGAAATGGTTATTTATCTGATTAGTTATGTCACAAAACAAACGGTTTCATGTTTGTAGAGAAACTAAAAGTATTTTAAGTGTTTGTCATGCTTCAAGCAACTTTATTTATAGTATCATTCAATCTGTGTGAAATATTGAAAGTCTACAATTCTGAAGTTCTGCAAACACATTAACATTGTGAGTAACATCTCATCTCGGATTAAAAAAAACCCTTAGATGGATCCAAACAAAATAAAGAGAAAGGTGCATCCTCTGAGTAAGCAGAATTCTACGCCTGTTCTAGGAAGGGGTGAGTACAAAACAACCTACAGGTGTGTTACCGTTCTGAACACATTCACAATGACACACGGTATTATTGATATAATTAATAATTTCTCTAATTTAAGCCACGTATACACCTACGTCGAACTTTTTACCAACTGACCCAACGAACTAAAAAACCTCTCTTTCCTTCCGTCTTTTTATTTCACATGAGCTTACTACACACAACACATCAACCACAAACCACACCATCTGACTATACCACTCTTCTGTTATTCAGTCCACAATAGTTTCCTATTGAACTGCAAACTTTTATTTAGCTACTGTTTGTTTTTTTAGTAAATAAACAACAATCTATGTTCGATGATGTAAAGCACTCTTTGTATGTCAGTCAAGAGCGTCTGCTAAATGCTGTAACTGTAACAAAAATAGCTAAACAATTTTATAATGCTTTAAAATAGTAGCAGGGCCATAACTGAAATAACTCAACGCACATTAGATATATACGTCAGTAAGGAAGCCTGGTGCTTTCAGATAATGTTTTGAAACACACACACACACACACACACACACACACATACATGCGCACATATGCACATGAATGCAACATTGTTTGGTATAGGCGATGCCATGTTTCTTATGATTACTATACGACTTAAGCAAACTCTATAAACAATCAAAACTCAAGAACCTGTGACTGTGAAAATGAACTCCTCTTATGTCACTTGTGTAATACACTTAATTTATTAAATTTTATTAAATAAAATAAATGACACAATTAAGAGACAGGAGATGAAAAATTCTTTTATCTGGAGCCTATCGTAGCGCACATAGGGCAAGACGCAGGGGTACACCTTGGACAGTTTGCCAGTCCATCGCAGAGCCACACATAGATGAACAACCACTCACAAACACATTCATTCCTATGGGAAATTTTCACTCACTAATCAACCTAATGTTAATTTTTTTGGACGGTCAGAGAAAACTGGAGGAAACCCATGCAAGCCTACACATAGACAAACAACCACTTACAAACACATTCACTCCTATGGATAACTTAGAATCACCAATCAACCTAATGTACATGTTTTTGGAGGAGACTGGAGTACCTGGAGAAAACCCATGCAAGCGTAATGAGAACATGCAAACTCTGCACAGAAAGATCCCTGGACTGGGATTCAAACCCAGGACATTCTTTTGTGAGGCAACCGTGCTAATCAATACGCCACTGCACCGCCCTTGTTGACATTTTTTAATTATTAAATTTGGAACAGTAGCTTAATAATAGAAATATCACTATGAATACAGGTTAGCACATTTTTTACACCGTCTTTATCTTTCATTTGTGTCTATGAACGTGAGTCACTTATTTTTCCAGAATCATGTTAAGCCAGCTGTATAATACATGCCAGAGTTACACAGTTTAAAAAGCTGCTTAAAACAGTAAGATTAACTTAAAGTAGGACTGATCTGTCTACAAACATTCATTCATTCATTCATTCATCTTCTTGCCCGCTTATTCCCGAATACGAGGTCATGGGGGTCTGTTGCGCCTATCCCAGCACACATAGAGCGAGAGGCAGGGGTACTCCCTGGACGGGTCGCCAGTCCATCTCAGGGCTGTCTACAAACATATTTTATTTTAGATTCATTCATTAGGGGTGGCGCTGTGTCGTAGTGGTTAGCGCGGGCGCCTCACAACAAGAAGATCCTGGGTTTGATTACCGGATCAGGGATCTTTGCATGATAGGAAGTTTGCATGTTCTTCCCACACTAGCGTGGGTTTCCTCCAGGTACTCCAGTTTCCTTCCACGGTCCAAAAACTTGCAGATTAGGTCGATTTGGTGATTCTAAATTGTCCATAGGAGGTGAATGTGTGTGAATGGTTGTTTGTCTGAGTTGCCCTGTGATGGACCTGTCCGGGGTGTACCCCCGCCTCTCACCCTATGTGTGCTGGGATAGGTACCAGAATTAGGGAATAATCTCTATCTATCTATATATATCTGTTCTAAGGAATCGGCGTCAAGCAAATTTCTTTTTTTCCGCTATTTGAGTCGCAATGTCACCATCCAGAACAATAGGTGGCAATAATACACCAAACAAGCTGGTTGCCAATCTAAAAATATGTAGACGAAGGTATCACTGTCATAAGGAAGTATTGTTTGTTGGCCTCATAGCTCTGTGAATGAATGTGGCATCACTCACTGATCCAGGATCAGTAATTGTATCTTGTACGGACGCTACGGTACTGTTTTATCAACAGAGGTTTCACTACTAAAATCTGTTAAAGAATAAAATGGCACTACCAGCACGCTACCGAGAAATGTAATTAAAGTAGTTGGGCTACCGGCCAACAGTGAGTAAAAAAATATCTGACTAAAAACAAGATAATATTCCTTTCTGTAATTGTTTCGGATTGTAACAAAACACTTGTAAGTACAAATTTAGTGTTTATGTATAAAATAATTATCCGGTCACCAGTCATTATGAAAGGAACACCTGTCCTGTTGGCCAGTCATGCAGTTCAGTTAACATTGAAAACAAACTCCTGATGTTTTCTGATCATATTCGGGTTAGTGTATACTTGCAGCCAGTTTAAACAAGCCCAGCTTTCTTTTCCTGTTCAACAAAAAAAAGAATGTCTAAAACATTTGTGGGTAAAAATTCCCACGAATGAGGGAAGTGGTAGCCTAGTGGTTAAGGTGTTTGACTAATATCAGGAAGACCAGGGTTCGCTTCCCACCTCCACCAAGCAACCACCTTGAGCAAGGCCCTTAACCCACAATTGCTCAGTTGTAAAAAAGAGACCAAATGTAAGTCGCTCTGGATAAGAGCGTCTGCCAAATGCTGAACTGTAACTATTGTGTTTGCTACCAAGGATCATTTACACAGTCAGATTTACTGATTTCCCACTCTTGCGTTTAACTTGAAGCTATTTGATATGATTGGAATTTTTAAAAAATATTACTATTAGTTACTCCTATTATTATTTCCAGTTTGATGTACTAGAAGGAAATGGATAACAAATCTTTGTATAGTGATTTGTTTAAGTTTCCACTTCAGGTTTCTACTTATGCAATGTGCAGTTAATATCAGGGAGGGTAAATATATAATGCAAAATTCTGCTCAAACATTCACATTATTTCTAGGGTCACCATTCACTTATTCATTCATTCATTCATTCATTCATCTTCTTACCCGCTTATTCACTAATTTGGGGTCACGGGGTCCGCTGGTGCATATCCCTTCACACATAGGGCGAGAGGCAGGGGTACAACCTGGACAGGTTGCCAGTCCATCGCAGGGCCAGACATAGATAAAGAACCTTTCACACACATTCACTCCTATGGAGGACAATTTAGAATCAACAATCGACCTAATTTGCATGTTTTTGGACTGTGGGAGGAAACCGGAGTACCCGGAGGAATCCCAAGCACGCGGAGAAAATGCAAACTCTGCATAGAAAGATCCTGACCTGGGATTCAAACCCGGGACTTTCGTGTTGTGAGGCGACCGTTTATAATTAAAACAAAACAAGCATACGCTAAATGCTGCCACATAATAATTTCTACTTGGCTAATTCAAACCCTGTGACAAAATTTAGGCACAGGACTTTGTTGAGGAAGAGAAAAGAGCAGTGAGGGGAAAAGGTGGTACAGGAGAGTAGAAGAAGGAGTGGGAGCTTGTTGTTTTTAGTGGGATGGTAAATGATGGACACAACCAGAACTATGCGCATAGGCGGAGTCTACATTCTCCTGTTACCTTAAAAGTAATGGAAAGGTCAGTATTACCCATAGTAAACACATAAAAAGCCTTGTACCAGGCACTGCTCTATACAAATCACTACAACAGAATAAAAGAACAAACCTGATCTACAATAAGCACAGGTAAACGTACGATGGATTCATTGCAATTTACAGGTTTTAGTTTTGCATGCAAAGATTTAATTACCTAGAAGGGCTGTTAGTGGCTTGGAAATATGAGTCAATGCCATTTATTTAAAGATTTTATAATCGCAGTCATATCGTTAAGCTTGTGTCACTGTACGCAACAGTAGTGTGTCATATTGTTTAACACAGTGTGTTAGTTTATTCTTTCAAACATTTAAAATAAATGTGGTACATGTGGTAAAGGGAAGTCAGATTTGCAAACCGATTATATGATTGAAGTGAATTAATGGACGAGGTGAAAGGAAGCCATTGATATAAACGTATACTTGGTAATGTTTAATGTCTGTGTGTACTTATGTAGGTATAAGTACTACTTATGTGAGTAGGGCAGGGCTGTGTTTGTGCTTTTACCGGTTGCTATTGACTGGGTGTGACAAACATATGATAAGATTGGGCAGTTTGGATTGGACCAACTTGTTGCCTAGTAATAGCAGTTTTATAGATTAATGTCAATCCAACTTTTAAAGTTTTTTATTGTTTAAATGTACAACAGTACAGATTTAATTTTATATGAATATACTAGATGAACAAAACACATTAAGAAACATTTAATTCCAGAATTAGCCTTAGTCTTACACCTATAATAACATCCAACATTCTAGAAAAGACTTTCACTAGATTTCTAGATTCAAGTAGCCATGGGAGCTTGCTCATTCCGTTACTATAGTATAGACTGTGTTTTTTATTTTTAGAGATTTGGTTGCTAATGTTGAGTAAAAAGGTCTTCGGTGCAGTCAGCTTTCCATGATAAGGGGAAAACTTAAGTTTTTCCACACCTATATTAACAAACCATGTCTTCATGGAGATCAGGGTCTGTGTGCAGAGATATTTGTCATGCTGAAACACATTTAATTTAAGTAAATTAATTATGTAATTCATTCATCTTCTTACCCACTCATTCCCAAATCCGGGGTCACGGGGGTTTGCTGCGCCTATCCCAGCACACATACACATTCATTCCTAATGCAATTTAGAATCAAACATCAAGCACAAAGGCAGTGGTGACTCAAACAGATAAAGTACTAAGTTTAACTAAGCTGAGATAAATCAACAAACTATTTTTTCTGTGCTGCAGTGTGTATTTAACCAACAAATACAAAAACAAATTAGACAAGCCTGAAGAAATATACAAAACAAGTTACTTATACACTACAGTCACATGACAATGAGAGCTATACAAAATACATTCCGGTTTGGTTGGTCTCTCACTTGATGGTTGATGTGAAACAGGAGAGTGTATCATAAAATAGAATATTTATATAGAATTTGGTTGAAATAGATTAATTTATAAATTGTGCATGCTGTTTACACAAATATAGATTACATAGAAAGTTTTAATTGTATTGCTTTTTTTTAGTCCACTGTTGTTGTTATGGCATCTTGTCTGCAATACATGAGGAAGTATTGGTTTAGCAGTTAACGTGTGCAATAGCATGGTTTTAATCTCTGAACACCTGACCATGACACTTCACTATAAATTTCTCAGCCAAATAAAAAATTATGTTGAATGTTGGTAAATTTGTATAAGGAAGTCTTCAAAATTCCAGATATGTCAATGTAAATAAAGTACGAATAAAAGTTTAAATAGATCAAACTGGTTTGCCTGGAACTGTTAACATCTCGACCGTCAGCTGTGACATTTGGGAACGGCTTGGTGTCCCGAATCGTTATGACGTTATTAGTGTCAGCCTCTTTAAATAGAGAAGGAGGAGAACTCTTAAGACATTATAATGCTAACTCCGAGTCAATTCTTTGAAACAAAAGTTTATCAACGATGGATTTAGAAGGTAAGAGAAGTATGTGTTTTCCTGTTTTGTTGATAATAATAAAAGCTTTAAAAGAATCACAGAAGTAAGTGACCATCAAACTTTTGGATTATGTAGGTTCAGAGATGCTGAGGAGTTACAGGTAAGAATGACTTTTCTTAAGAGGTGGAGGGTGGAATTTTTCAACAATAAATATCCCTGTGTAACACTGACTAAAATGTTCCAGGCAGTCATTGTTTTTTTTCCTATTTAGACCTCATATTTTAATGTTTTTTACGGGCTGTAATAAATGAGTATATAAATAAGCTGCCATTTGTTTTAGACATTTTTGGAACTGCTAAATAGAATACACTGTTTCTAGAAGGGAACAGTCTGGAAGTATTGGTCTCCCATTGCTGTCACATCTCCTGACGGAGGTTGCCAGGATTGTTGACACTGAGTCCAATTACATGTCAACAAGTCAATAGACAGGCATTTTAGGCACAAGCACTTGTGCTGTTTATAGAGCCAGTCCCTTCAAGTGAGCCAATAACGTTGACCTGACAAGCTCAGTATCTTATTAGTTTAAAATAGAAACATATTAGATATTACATTAGGAACAATGTTTAAAAAAGGAATAGCAACGAAGAACCAAATAATGGCTCAGCAGAACTGTGAAACTGACATGTAACCACAAGCACCAAATAGTACGCTGGATAAACATGAAGTACAAAGTGGAACCGTGCCAACACTGTTCTTTAACAAGCAATACTCTGTTTTAAAGAACGAGAATAACAAGAATAACATTCAATACTAACATCATCTTTTAATCTACCAGGAAGGTAGAGGTATGGAGGTAATAAAGAAATATTTTAGTAATGACCAATAAACAGCTTGCAGAATGTTTAGATTTTTCTTTTGTTTACTGCTGAAAGAAATATGCTTTAAATAAACAGTACATAAACACTTCTCATTGCGGTTATTAGTTTCCCAGACCACAGTGCCATTTGTGCCAACTGCTCTACTCAAGCTAGCATACAACACAGAATCCCATGAGAGTGTTTACTACCCTAAATATGTAAACATATTACATGTTTCTTGAATGACACAAGTTTGATCCACAGATATTTATGTACACAGCCTTAGGAATCTTGCATCATAAGCTTGGATATCCACTTTAGACCTTAGCTAACATTAGTTATCTCTAATAATCTTAGTCATGAAGTAAACCCTAGAATTCTGATTAATTTACTGAATGCATTACTGTATGCCACCTAAGACTATAATTGCTAGACATTGAATTAAAACTAGTATTTTTCTAGATTTCTTCTCCATGTTACGGTATATGCATGGCATCAGAGTTACGGGTGGTTTTGAACATCCTATTCTAGATTATATACAGATTCCAATTTTATTTGACATGATTATTCAACGTATACCATATAGTGAATATTTATTTTTTGCATATTCTATCTTGGAAGGTTTTAGCAATAGAGACGGTGCCCCTAGTGTTTAGGGGTGTTTGATCAAAATATCTGTTAACATATCTAATTAATATATCTACTTAGCTGGATAAAATATCATATAATGTAAGTTATTCTAAATGAGATCATCTGCTAAATGCCAGAAATGTAAATGTTCTGTGCAGAACACACAACATTCCAAGTCTGTAACCACCAAATATTTAATAGAATCTAGACTGTGGAAACAATTTGGAAAAAGAACAAAACATTATTCTGTGGGTGTTCAAGCAAAGCTGTCCTCAAACATTACACCATGTACTGCAAGTAGCTCTATAGAAAGGTAGCTCAGTGGTTAAGATGTTAGACTGCGAATTTGAAGATTCCCAGCAACTTACCACCACCTCTTACCCTTCAATTACTTAGTTGTATAAAAGTTATAAATGTAAGCCATCCTGAATAAGAGTGTCATAAATGCATTTTGTCGTATTTTTGGCCATTGTTTTTGTTGATTTTATATACTTTATGTCAAAAGTTGTTGTTGCATGATTTAACTAGGAGAACATTTCTTTGGCTCTTCTGTCTGTGTTGTTGGATTTATTGTAATGCAATGCAACTTATGCAATGCAACTTTTGCTATGTGAAAATGCATAAGTTCATTGTTATATTTACAAAACAAAACTATAAACACAAACTCAATTAAATGTCTGGCTTTAAGCAGGCTTTGCTGTCACACATCACGTCACATTGTAATTGTTTGCATCATGTCTCTTATGCGGTTTCTTGCAATCGTCCTAGCACCATAAGTGTATACAGGAAACCTACAATAACGTGCAACTTGAATTTGTATTTAGACATTTGATTAAACTAATCGGAAACTATATTTAACTCTGGATAAAGTGTTTAAGAATTTTTGACAATGTCTTTTTTTTTTTTTTTTTTAAACCAGGAAGCAGTGATTTTTAGTCATTTTTCTGAATGTTTTTTTTCTCGCAGACATGCCACGACAGTTCCAAAAGCTATCCTTCAGTGAGGTGGATGAGGAGGTGAAGCAGCTAGCTGAGAAAGTGTATGCATCAGCTATAAATGAGGAAAACACAAAAGGGGTCATGTCTATGTTTACCGTGCCAGAAGACTGCCCCATTGGCCTCCATCAGGCTAAGGAACGAGAGTTGCTCAAGGGGCTAGCTGAGGAGCATTCTGAAGAGAGTGTTAAAAGGTACAGCAAACACAATCAAATTAAAAAAAATGTAATTAGTAATTGTATCTGGTTTTCATGAAGTCTTTTTTTTTTTCATTTCAAACTCTAGAAAGAAGAGTTTTAAGCTGATCCGCTCTCAGTCTATAAGTTCTCATATCCCTGGGGCATCTGAGTGGGCAATGTCTGTAATTGGTCCTCTCCTCACCCAGAATAAATTAGAAGCTCCGAACTCAAGCAATGTACCAGAGTTCCAGAGAGTCACCATCAGCGGGGATTACTGTGCTGGGGTAGGTGCTGTTATTCAATTAGTTATGGTTAAAGAATAAGAATAAATAAATACAAATGGGCATTAAATCACACTGAATTAAAAATAAAGACTGTTGGTGTGCTCAATGTATTAAATTAACTTATCTATATCTAAAGCTTTTACTGTCACTTAAATGCTGCAAGCTATGATCCAATCATAGTTTGACAATTTAAGATTGCACTCGAGGAGGTACTTCAAAACATGTTTAGTTTATTTCAGGTCAAAGTCATTTTAAAAATGTAAACATAGGAGTGTCTAGGGTGAAATAATCTTTCCAGACAAAACGTATGACTCATATATGCCACATTTCAGGCTTTATACAATAACACACCTTACTAAGAGCGCCAATCCTGTCAGGCAGGGATTCCCAGTTATATATAATTGAGGTGAATCTTGCACCTTTACTGACAGGGTGACACTTGTTTCACATGATGCTTTGAATAATTCACACCTGAATTCCTTTATGTACAATCCCATTGGGAACCAACTACAAAACATGGGCAAATCTGACTTTTTAACAATACAAATGTTTTTTAAAAAATTCCACAAATTACTTAATTGTGACCAATTTTGTACCATACTTTCTATACAGCAGTGGTCCCCAACCTTTTTATCACCACGGACCAGTCAATGGTTGACAATTTTACCACGAAAAATGTTATTCTTGTTATTCTCGTGCATTGTTTATATTGTAAATATAATTATAAATGTGAATCCACTGTGCACTCGTACGCAACTTTATTAGCACCTATCTCATAACATTGTGCTAACAAATAACATAATAGGAGTATAATGTATAACATAAACATGAATACAGTCTCAAGTAGCAAGGCTTCATTGCATCATTAGAGAACAGGTCGCCGTATATTATACAGAGCATATTATCAGCTTGATGTACATGTTTTTGGAATGTGGTTAGAAGCCGGAGTACCCAGGCAAACGCAGGGAGAACACGCAAACTCCGCATAGAAGGACTCCTTGCCCAGAAATCAAACCCATAATATATAATATAATATACTAACGGGCAGCGCGGTGGCATAGTGAATAGCACAGTCACCTCACAACAAGAAAGTCCTTACAGTCCAAAACAATGTACATTAGGTTGATTGGTGATTCTAAATTGTCTGTAGGAGTGAATGTGTGTGTGAGTGGTTGTTTGTCTGTGTTGCCCTGAGATGGACTGGCGACCCGTCCAGGGTGTACCCCTGCCTCTTGCCCTATTTGAGCTGGGATATGTGCCAGCAGCCCCCCGTGACAACGAATCAGGGAATAAGCGGGCAAGAAGATGAATGAATGAATGAATGAATGAATGAATGAATGAATATATAATAACCCTATATATAGGGTTAGGGTTAATTAAATATAATATATTAAATTATAATATGTATTTTGTTGTCAAATGTCCATTAAACACCTAAAATTAAAATGTAGATTTTTAAAAAAATAAATTTGTAATACTTTTTCAGAATAGTTCAAACTGTCTTAAACAAAGATACGATGTATTCATTAAGCATATTTAGATTTTATTCTATCTTGCGTTTGTTTTAAAGATCACAGTTGAAGACTATGAGCAGGCGTCAAAAAGCCTTTTAAAAGCATTACTCATCAGAGAAAAATATGCCCGCCTGGCATACCACAGATTTCCTAGAACCACTGCTAAGTTTCTAAGGAGTGCCAATAATGGCATATATGTTCAAGAAGAAGTCATGCCAGGTGAGTGTGCTAACAAGAACTGGGAGTGAAGGCAAAAAGGGAGTGTTTGTCTTCAACACTTTGTAAAAAAAAATGCTTCAAGAGCTTTTAGGCATATTTGTGAATTTTGTTCATTACAGATATCACTCCTTGTCCAAGTGAAGGTGAGGACCCTTACAGTATGGAAGACATCCCACTGAACCTGGAATACTGCCTGAAAATGAAGGATGGCATCATACATGTGTATAATGATGCAGAAGCTTTGAGTAAAGATGAGCCACACATTTTACCATACCCTGACATTGAGACTTTTAGCATTGATATGACTCATGTTCTTGCCATGATTGCTGATGGGCCAACGTAAGTACATAATGCGGAATAAGATGCTAACAAAAACATTATCATTATTAGCCTTTATAACAAGTTACCTACATTGTGTAACTATTTACTGGATTGATATACACTGACGTAATTTTCCCTGATTGTTTTAGAAAGACATATTGTCATAGAAGGCTCAACTTTCTTATGTCCAAATTCTACTTGCATGAGATGTTAAATGAACTGGCAGAACTAAAGGAACTAAAGAGTGTTCCACATAGAGACTTCTACAATGTCAGAAAGGTATGAAACAAAATGAAATTCATTCTATCATCTAAATATTCATTCATTCATCTTAATACCCGCTTATTCCCTAATTCGGGGTAACTGAGGTCCTCTGGAGGCTATCCCAGACACATGAGGCTAGAGCAGGAGTACACCTTGAACAGTTAGTTACAGTTTGGGATTTGGCAGACGCTTTTATCCAAATGCCAAACTGCTCTTATCTTCGGTCTCTTTCCTTTTTTTTTTTTTTTTAAACAACTGAGCAATTGTGGGCTAAGGGCCTTGCTCAAGGGCCCACAGTGGTCGCATGGTAGAGGTGGGAATCAAACCCTGGTCTTTCTTTCTGGTATTAGTCTAACACTTTAACAACTAGGCTACCACTTCCCCTGGACAGGTCGCCAGTCTACCGCTGGGGAACACATAGACAAACAACCCCTCACACACACATTTAATCTAAATGTGTTTGTGTAATAAATAAACAACGAATATACTGGTCACTGACTTTCTGCCGTAAAAGGTATTTTGCTCAAAGCCATCACTGCCAATATAGTATATATATATATTTTTTCAATTCCTCCCTCCACACCGTAGTTAGCTTCCCTCTTATATGTGGAATAGAAATTTTCTTTACATTTGAAGAGATTAAACCTGCTAGCCATTATAAATGATTATTATAAAAGATTAGCTTATTCCCTTATTATGCGTTTTATTTTATTTCTTTTAATGTTTAGGTTGACACCCACATTCATGCAGCTGCCTGCATGAATCAAAAGCATCTTCTTCACTTCATCCAGCACACATGTAACACAGAGGGAGATCGAGTAGTTATGGAAAAAGGTGGTAAAAAGATCACTCTAAAGCAGGTGTTTGAAGAGCTCCACATGGACCCTTACGATCTCACAGTGGATTCGCTGGATGTGCACGCTGTATGTACGCCATTTTTTATTTTGCCTGAGAATTAATACATTATAGTGAGTAAGAAAAGCTTTGTTTCAGGGCAGACAAACTTTTCATCGGTTTGACAAATTTAACTCCAAATACAACCCAGTTGGTGCAAGTGAGCTTCGTGATATTTACCTAAAAACCGACAATCACATTAATGGAGAATATTTTGCTCGTCTTATTAAGGTAAAACAAAAACACTGACTCCAGTTATATAAATACTCTATACAATCCAAAATTTCCTTTCATAGATTGTGTATCTGTATATTCATGTTGTTTCTAGGAGGTGGCACATGATCTGGAGGAAAGTAAGTACCAGTATGCAGAGCCCCGCCTCTCTATCTATGGTCGCTCTGCCAAGGAATGGGAGAACCTGGCAAAATGGTTTATCCAGCAAAAGATGTATTCACCCAACCTAAGGTGGATGATCCAGTTTCCAAGAATATAGTAAGTGCTACACATCTATGACTTTGGATTACAATACTGTGGAATAATATTAACTACAATATTATTTATGTTTAAATAAATTTTTGCCACCTAGTGACATTTTTAGATGCAAGAAGATCATTCCAAGCTTTGCCAAGATGCTTGAGAACATCTTTCTTCCTCTGTTTGAAGCTACTGTAAACCCCCAGAAACACAAGGAAGTTCATGTTTTACTAAAATATGTAAGTATATTTAAGTAGCTTTTTGCAGTGTATAACAATAACAATCTTCTCATTGGCTAACTGTTTAATACCGGATTTATTTTTAGGATTTTATTAAGCACTTTTTATGTGTCTCCAAGCTGCATTACCAATCTTTTAGAGTACTACACGGATATTGAAGGATCAATTGTTACTGGCTATTCCAGAAAAAAGAGCGATAGAAAATTTGAGACAGTGGCCCCAAATTTTTCTTCCAGTTTTCCTCCCCAGTATTTGTTCTTTCTTTACAAGTTTTCAAGTCTCTTCCAAAAAAACCCAACATTTTGATGATGAAAGGCCTTGAGGACGGACTTGATAGATATAATTTTTTTTTATCTGAGTTTTTTTTTTTTTTATTCATTCATTCATCCTCCAAGCTTATTTCCTAATTCAGAGTCACAGGCGTCTATCCCAGCACACATACAGAGAAAGGCAGGGGCACAACCTGGACAGGTTGCCAGTCCATTACAGGGTACACATATACGAATAACTATACACATTTGCACTTACTTCTCTGGGCAATTTAGAATCACCAATCATTGTCGAATCAAAAACATGCACCTAATCTACTTGTTTTTGAACTATGAAAAGAAACCAAAGTACCCTGAGAAAACCTACGCTGCTGCGGGTATATTTAATTGTCAGTGGTATTTAAAAAAATTCTATGAAATTCTCTATGGCTCTTTTAAATTACTTGTGAAGCTACTTAAATGTGTTTAAAAGTATTGGTTAGTCTAGTATGTGTTTAAAAGTATTGGTTAGAGGGCAGTGGTAGCTCAAATGGTTAAGGTGCCAAGTTGAGACCAGGAAGAACTAGGCTCCAGCCCCACCAGCGCCAAAGAAAGACCTGGGCTCAAGTCTGCCACTGTTGGGTCCATGAGCAAGACCCTTAACCCTTCTTGCTCCAGGGGCGCTGTACAATAACTGACCCTGCGCCCTGACTTACTAAGATGGGATATGTGAAGAAAAACATTTCACTATATGTTGTACTCTGTATAATCCTGTATATGTCAAAATGAAGTGGCTTCTTTCTCTCGATATACTATATACAATTGTATATATAACAAATGTCTGTTCCCGATCCATGTTGTACATAAGACTTTCAGCAAAGAAAGTAGTTTCAACCGTAAAACGATCTTGCTAATCATTTGCAGGTGACTGGCTTTGACAGTGTAGATGATGAATCCAAACATAGCGATCACATATTTTCTTATAAGAGCCCTAAACCAGAGGAATGGACCATGGAAGAAAACCCTCCTTACAGTTACTACCTCTTCCATATGTATGCCAACATCATGGTACTGAACAACTTGAGAAAGTAAGTACTACATTTTATTAAAATCTTTCAAGTAGAAGTAGAGTTTAAGAATAATTAAGAATATGCAATAAAATAATGATGATAATATTGATTAATTAATTCATCTTCTTGCCTGCTTATTTTCAAATTCGGGGTCACTTCAAGTTCATCTCAGGGCAACACATAGACAAACAACAACAATTCACACACACATTCACTCCTATGGACAATTTAGAATCACTAATCAACCTAATCTCCATGTGTTTGGACTGTGGGAGGAAACCGGAGTACCCGGAGGAAACCTACGCAAGCGCGGGGAGAACATGCAAACTCCGCACAGAAAGATCTCCGGCCTGGGATTCAAACACGGGACCTTCTTGCTGTGAGACGACTGTGCTAACCACTACGCCACCGTGCCACATAATAATCAAGAATAATAATACAGAAATGACGATACTTTTTAAGGTTCAGCAAATTGTCTTAGTAGTTTCCTAGGTTCAATTCCCAAGCAGGGGTCTTTCTTTGTGGGGCGTGCTTGTTCTCCCAGTGCTTGCGTGGCTTTACTTCGATTTCTTTTCACAGTCCCAAAACATGTACATTAGGTTACTTGGTCAATATAAATTGTCCATATGTGTGTGTGTGTGTGTGTGTGTGTGTGTGTGTGTGTGTGTGTGTGTGTGTGAGAATAAATAATGTAATGCCCAGAAATATATGCTCATATAGGATATATTTATGTATGTCTAACACTTAAGTGTCTCTACATGCTAACTTTTCATTTCATCCTGTAGGGAACGTGGCCTTTGTACCTTTCAGTTCCGCCCTCACTGTGGAGAAGCAGGCTCCATCACTCACCTGGTGTCAGCCTTTCTTACCGCAGACAACATATCTCATGGACTTAACCTGAAGAAGGTTGGTCACTTTGCAAAAGGGACTAAAAATTATATAAACATTTTTAAATCTCAATTTAAAGCAACAGGTCCTTTCTTTAAAGGCCTGTCAGAAATATTGGACAAACATTAGTACAGTACTTATAAACATCTGTTCCTTTACTTTATGAACCGTGGTAACTTTATAACTTTATTTCACCCTCGTTTACCATATTTTGCCCAGAGTCCTGTACTGCAGTACCTTTACTACATGGCCCAAATACCTATTGCCATGTCTCCTCTGAGCAACAACAGCCTTTTTCTGGAGTACTCCAAGAATCCATTAAGGGAGTTCCTTCATAAAGGCCTGTGTGTCTCGCTGTCCACTGATGACCCTATGCAGTTCCACTACACCAAAGTAAGTAACTGTTACAATCTAGAACACCCTGCAAAGTGACTCATGAAGCTGTAAATGTCTGTTTTGTCCTTGACAGGAGGCACTGATGGAGGAGTATGCTATCGCAGCACAGCTGTGGAAACTCAGTACATGCGATGTCTGTGAAATTGCTAGAAACAGTGTCATACAAAGTGGACTCTCACATCAGGTAGACTGTTGACATTATCTTTTTATACACTTAAGACATTAACATCTCAGTCATTGTGTGTACATATATTTTTGAGATATTAAATGATTCTGCCTTCTTATGAGAAACATCCTCTGTTGGTTTTTAGTGTATCATTTAATCCTAATGTACACTATATCATTGTGATCAGTTGGCAGTAAATGGGGGAAGTGGTAGTGTAGTGGGTAAGGTGTTGGACTGCTAATTGAAGGATCAGGATTCCTGGCACCACCAGCCTGCCACTACTGGGTCCCTGAGCAAGTCAACCCCCAATCGCCCTTATGCACACACATTAAATTCTATGGGTAATATAGAATTACTAATCAATCTAATGTAGATGTTTTTGGATTGTGGGACGAAACCGGAGTACGCAGAGGAAACCCACACAAGAGCGAGGAGAACATGCAAACTCAATTTTAGCCCTGAGTTTAACTCGCCAAAAGGTTTTCTGATATTGCTGAAAATGCCAGAAAGGGAATGGCAGATTGAAGTGATTAGGGCCACTCTATCACATTTAATGTCATACATGGTCCACATGCAAACAGAAAGGTGACCTGCCATACAATCACACACATGCATAATTTTACCACCACACCACGTTCTCACCCTATGTACACTGAACACTGCAAGTGTTAGTTACACACAGCTTATTATCAAAGCTGGGATCTGAGAGAATATTGCAAAGAACATAGAAATGTTTGCCATGCTAAATATCTGGACCTGCTGCTATATTTAAGAAGATCTGACTAAGGGTGTATTCACACTGTACTTCAGGTTGGGTCTTTTTATTTGGACCAAAAAGGAAAATTATACAATTGGTCCTGTTAGCGCTCATACACAGTAAACCTAGATACTGAACTTTCAGTGATAGTAGTGATACCTTCACAACTCGATAACTCTGCTTTTGTGATGTATATTTTACACCTTAACTTTGTCCAAACCTACGTGCTGTATTGCTTTAAACATTTTCAGAGTGTCGACATATATATGGTTTCACTGTTACTTTAGATGAACTCAGAATATTTTTAGAACAGCTCCAGGATTTCCTCTATTGTATGCAGAAACAAGGAGACAGCATTGCGGTCAGATTAGATATATATTTGGTTTGTGACGCATTTAAATATCAGATTTTGTTGGAAGCAGAGTAAGATCCATCTTAAGTCTCAGTCCATGTGTGTATGCAATTTACATAAAAATAAAAGGTAAAAATAAAATACATTTTAAATGAACTGATCTTAAATGGCAGATGAGAGTTATCCTGTTAAAAAATGTCATGAGTGTATTTTGAAATTTGATTGTAAATGATAGGTGATGTGATGTTAATGCCCACCAAAAGACTGAGATTGACATTATTTTGTTTTGTTTGTTTTATTGAAGTAGATCAGAGAGACTTTGGAGGAGATGAAATGTGAAAACCTGCCATGTAGTGGGTGTCAAACCGATCAGTAGAACCTAGTAACTAATCAAGTAGTTTTTCCTCATTAGATATTTATTTTTTAATTTTCTTTAAATTTTACTTTTACTCAGTTAATATCACTAACCTTTCAGTAAGACTTGATGCCAAAACATGCTGTTTTAATGCTTTGTTCCTCTTATGTATTGCGCAGAATTCACAAATATTACAGAATGTCACATAAGATTATGATTTCCTTTTGTCTCACAGGAAAAGAAACATTTCTTAGGTGAGAACTACCTGGAGGATGGACCAGCAGGGAATGACATTCGCCGTACCAACGTGGCACAAATCCGAATGGCCTACAGACACGAGACCTTATGCAATGAACTCAGCTTCTTGGTGGATGCGTTTAAATCTGATCGTGTAACTGGAGAGACATTGTGAATATACTCTGACCCAAACTTATAAAAAATGGGAAACATGAGTTTGGTATGAATTCATTAAAGACACAGCAGTGACAGGATTCCTATGAACTCTTTGGAATTGTATGGTGCTTGTGACTGGCCAAATCCATTTAGGAACTAAAATATATATACATAAATGCATGGGTTTTAAAAGCTCTGGGTTATTTTTGAAATGATGTTACATGTGGTGTTGCTTTTTCCACTTAAAAATCCACAGAACGCACTTTTCTGCAGTGTATACACACACTACAAACCACCAACCATCGAGTTGATAAGCACCTTACTGGCCTGAATCTTGGTGGTATAATATCAAGTTTATAAAAAGTGGTGGAATGCTTGGTTTATTATTTTCCGTATGCATTTGCAGTCTGTCTAGATGTTTCTGAAAACTGCCAAACCAAAAACTTAATTTCTTTTTTCAAGAATAAAGTTTTATACTGTCTCAAAAAAAGTGTCATTCAAACGGCTTTTTAAAAATAATTGTAATCATTTATTTACAATTATAGTTGTACATTTCTGTATTATTTTAAACAAAAACCAGCCAATAAAGTTTAAATAATAAAATTATAATACATTAATAATAAAATTCCTAGCAAAATATCCATGTAGTGTACTACTCTGATAGGAACACCCCTAGAATTAAAAACAAAATATAACAATTCCGGCTAAAGTAAACATTCAAAAATATTCTGTAGTAGATTTGCCTTTCACATTTCTTAAAATAAATCAAGCAAAATTTAATTTCAACTTGCCAAAATTACTGAGACCTAAACTGTATGGACTGCGCCACCTAACCATTCCATCACACACATTATTCTAGATATAGTCCCACTTAGTCCTATAAAAAACCTCTCTGTATTCAAACACAAAAGGATTAGCAAGATCCGGCATTATTGTTTAAAACATGTGAAATCAGTCCAGAGAGTGACACGTCTCTAGCAAAGCCATTGTCTAGGTCACCGAGAAATAACTAATTCCTAATTGGTAAAGCATAAGCAGGTTAAATAATGGTTCTCTATACACCATGGCAGTGCTGATGGAACTGGACACGGATCAAGAAGAAATGCAGAGTTTTGTCTTTCCAGGCCACAAAAGAAACAGCCAGAAGCAATCAATAGTGGCTGTGGAGAGACACCTGTGGACAAGCTAGATGCAGTACAGGAAAAGGCCTTTCACTCTTGTCACTTTGGCAGTGCTGAAAGGTTCCACAGCTAAAAAGGCAGGCAGCTGCCTTTAAATCTTATTTGCCCCATCGTCACTGAATCCAAGGGCTGCCTCAGACTCCACATACAATATAGACAATCAAAGAGGCGGATCAGTAGAAAGATGGAACTGAGGACTGACACCATTCCCAGTAGGTCTAGGGCAAAGAGGTTTTGTTCTCAAGGGGGTAAAATAAAAAACTCTACTTGTCTGAACATTCAGAACATCCTCAGTTTACTACGAAAGGTAAACTAAAACCTTTGATTCATTCATTCATCTTCTTACCCGGGGTCACGGGGGTCTGCTGCGCCTATCCCAGCACACATAGGGCGAGAGGCGGGGGTACACCCTGGACGGGTC
>JAOTRA010000029.1:14253876-14271337 GCA_026260255.1 Pseudolaguvia tuberculata
CACACACACACACACACACACACACACACACACACACACACACACACACACACACACACACACACACACAATTTGGAATCACCAATTATAACATACATGCTTTTGTACTTTGGAAGGAAACTGAGGTACCTGGAGTAAACCCACATGTGAGGCAACTGTGCAACAAATGTATTCAGTGTGGTTGAGGTCAGGGCTTTTTTTCCAACCTCACACTAGCATAACATTATAAAGCTCAGTTTCGTCCTGCTACAAAAATGTATGTGCCTCTTTGTTACGAGAAAATCCTAATGCTACAGCATATATAGACATCATAGACAATTGCGTGCTTTGTCACAAGTTATGGGTTTAGTAGTAAGGTAAACTTGAACGTTTGCCAATAAAGAGTAAATGTATTCAAAACAATCTTACAGACAGTGAGTGTAATTCTCATAATAAAAGTTTAAAGTTTAAAACAGATGTAGTGATTCAGATTAAGGTCTGTGAGGATGGCCAGCCTCGTCTGCTAAATTGAGAATATAGCCGGCTATGTCTTCCTCTGTAGGCGCATCAGACATTACCCAAGATTCATTAACCGCCGTCAGTTGAATCCGGCAGATTGGACAATTTCGACTCTGACCGCTCCTATAATGCAAAGATTGCAAGCAAATCATAATCAGGCTTTCTGAATGGGAGTCTTAAAGCAAAATAAAAGCTCAAGTGGACAATTGGGATGTACCATTTATCAATACATTTCTGGCAGAAACTGTGAGCACAGGGCAGAATATGATCAGCTTTTCCATCCATACAGATACAACACTCTTCTTCTTCTGTCAGTTGTTTTACCCTGAAAAATAGGTTGTACAGAAGCTAGAAAACACCTGGCAGCACTAGGTGATTAAAGACAACGTGTTATGACATGTTCCATTCGCATTATACAACAGCAATTTGACCAAAAAAAGACTCCAAATTCTTATAAATCAATGGCATGTTATTAAGTAATTATAAATTTCTTTATAATTACATTTAATATAGTGGCATCACTAGCTGCACATTAATTTCTTTAAAAAAAAAAAAACATTTAAAAAATAAAAAATAACTACTTTGTTCTGAACGCTTGAGCCTGGTAAAAAAAGAAAAAGTGTGGCTCATCACAGCTGGTCTCAAAGGGGGAGGGTGGCTCTAAAGCAGATTATGTAAGCCACGTATTTAATTATTTTATATTATACAATTTCTCCATTTACCCGAGCTTGGGATCAAGTGTGTGTACCGACAATGTCAGGGTTGTTGGAATTCAGGTGTTGCTGGGGGTGGAGGGGATCCTGGGTGTGAATACTAATGGTGCTAAATAACAGGCATGCTAAATGGTTCTATGGGGAAGTACACACATCACCTATACAGTCATGCCAACAAGAAATTCATATTTTGGTATGTAGGTTTTTTTTGTGTGTTTTCTTTACTACACCTGCCCATCCACATGCTGGCCTGGCAGGAGGTTGCAGAGGAAAGCTGTCCTGAGGAACACTCCATACTGCCCTCTGCTGTTAGCACTTCAGCTGCTTGGCTGGTAATGTCTTTATAAAGCTGAAGAAACTGATACAAGTTCATAATACGTGAAGCCTCCACAATACCATCCTCTTTGTTAATCTGTAAATAATTAGAAAGGGAAGCTATTACCCATTTAATCATAAAACACAGAACACTACAGTACACTACCTACTAAGATATAGCCATCCACCATCTAACTCAATCTTATCATTACTTTGGTTCCTACATTGTCCAACTCATTTTAAGAATTTAGGCCTGATTAATAATTGTACATTTTCAGAAATGGTCAGACAAAAAAATCCTCTCTGCTTGAAATCATAGTAAGTGTATTATTTAATACAAGTTGAGCATTTCTATATTGAAAATAATTGTCCCTTTTACTATTTGAAATCTTGTGAAAATGCAAAAAATGTGAATGGCATGACTGATTGGCATGACTGCATTTTGACAAGATTTCACATAGTAAAATAAACAATTATTTGTTCAAGTTATTTTGCCCGAGATTACAGCTAACAAAACAGGTTTTTTTTTAAAATCTTTTGGAATGTCTGCTAGCATTTACAGTCGCAGTTGTAAACATAAGGGCCTTAGTCTTCAATGAGGATGAATGTGGGTCTTTAAATGTGACACAAATTGCTCCAACTAATCAAGTGTGGCTTCCATTTTTGTGTACCATACACTAACTATTCTGCCAACAATTCATTAACCAATGAATTGTTGGCAGAAATGTGTTTATTTGCTCAAAGGCCAATAGTGGTGGTTTGATGGTGCTGGGAATCAAATCCCAGTTGTTCAGGTATCAGTCCAACACTTGAATCATTAAGCCACCCTTTTACATCCCTTCTTGCTCTAGGACCTCACAGTGTCAGACAGGTGATGGTGGGACTTGAACCCAGGTCAACATTTTCATTTTCAACATTTTATCCACCACTGTTTATATATCGTCCACAAATGACATTTTTAAGCTTTAAACAGCTGTCCAGGGTGTACCCCTGCCTCTCGCCCTACATGCACTGGAATAGGCAGCAGATAGGTACCAGCAGACCTCTGTGACCCCGAATTAGGGAATAAGTGGGTAAGATGAATGAATGTAGGAATAAACAGCTTGGCAGGTCTAATCTCAGCTTGGCAGGTATAAAAATTCTAATAAATAGCTCTATGGCATATCTGACTAGTTATTATTGTTTACCTTGGTGCACACTATTCTCACAGCCACTTTCCACAAAGCAGATGCATCAGACCCTGGCTGAACCTCAAAGAGGAGATGCTTTGGTTGACCAACTGCCAGCTTAGCCGTTCTAACAAAAAGAATAAAGAGACTAAGAGGCAGTTTAAACAAAGGTGTTCCTATTGGAAGATGCCACTTTATTTTTTGTATTAGCAGATAATTTCATAAAGTAAAATCTTTGCATATATTCTGATAAAATATGGTTAGAGCAGCTTACACATCATTTAGCCCTGCTACATGACCCAGAAACTCTTCGTAGGTAAGATAGCTACTATCCCGCACTAATCCAGCATGTTTGAGTAGCTTCTCAGGAAGCTTGCCCATCACAGCCTGCCCAGAGATTTGCTGGCCCATTTTAGCTCCAGAAGGAGATACACGGAGAGAAAGGTACAAGACCTCATTCAGTGCTCAAAACTCTGTAGGGAAAAAAAAGCAAAAAACCTGTCATACATTGAAAGCGAGATATATGTGCAGTAATCAATGTAAAGTGCACGTTTTTGGATTGTTGGAGAAAACCGGAGTACCCAGAGTAAACCGTGTAAGCCAGTCTGTTGCCCCTAAATAATTTAATTAAAATTGTAGTCATAATTAAGCTCTATACATTGGCAAACCTAGTTATTATCATTTTGTAATTCTGCATCATTAAAGTCTAAATCCAAGTTACTCCATCTGTAACCTCAACCTTAGATGCTACTTATAAAGTATTGGCTAAACATCTGATGTAGATGGCACACAAAACTGAACCCACTTTCTGGATTATAAATCTTACATTTTTACACCCCTAAACAGGAAGCTTCTGAATAAACTTCTAAAATTAGAAGATAATAAATTTGGCTGTAGGCCCCAGCCAGTAAACGCATTCTTTTACTTTTGAGTCTTGCTAGTTTTCCAGCCCAAAAGGCAAACTGACTACACATAATTGCCCATAAGTGTGAATGGATCAGCACATTGCCCTGGGGTAAAAAGGTGTCGCATTCACAAAGATATATAATATTTATATGTTAACTGAAATAAGTAAATAAATAAATGAAAATCAATAAACAAATGAATCAATAGTTTTTAGTTTAGTTCAGAATTGTTAGTATTATATTTGTATTTAAGGAAGTATTGTGAATTTTATTCAAGATTTTATCTTGCTAAGATATGGCGTCATCTTGACTGTACTACGAAGAGTTTTTAGAACAACTTAACCACCATAGAGACCAAGCAATTTTATACTTATATAATCATTATTATTATTAGAGAGAGAGAGAGAGAGAGAGAGAGAGAGAGAGAGAGAGAGAGAGAGAGAGAGAGAGAGAGAGAGAGAGAGAGAGAGGCCCGATTAAAAACCAAACCTTTTAATGTTTCTCGATATTCAACGCCATGAACATTTCCATAAGAATGATCTAAATAACACTTTAACAACTAGAATCAAAGTGACGGATATCATATTCGATATATTCAGACAAATATATAGCTGTTAACCTGTTGACATGTGTTTTATCCAGGCAAAAGAGATTTTAAACGCGTAGCCACTCTTTCATGTCAAACACTGACGCTTAATGATGACGTAGGCCGTGGCGTAGGCACATAGTGAACTGAACAGTAGAGAATATTATCACGTGTATGAAATTAAAAGAACGTTTTCAAGTGTTTTATTGCAGATTATAGGAAAGCAAAAACAAAATGAGTTAATGTCAAAACTGTTACATGTTATGAAGTTGATGGAAAATAAAAAAACGGTTTATTATATTGCATGAAAAAAGAACGCTTGTTTCAAATATTTGTATTTATAAACAACATTAGGCACCACAATGGATTACTGGTTAGCACTGTTGTCTCACAGCAAAAAACCCGCAAAAACAAAAACAACCTGTAAACAACCTGAAACTGTATTTCCACAGTGCAAAAACATGTATGTTAGGTTGATTGTTGATTCTAAATTGCCCATAGGAGTGATTGTGGCCCTGTGATGGACTGGCCAAAGTAGGGAATAAACATTTACCCTGCTATTATTGACACCTACTGTATGTTATTTACAAGGATTTGTAGCACTTGAATCGCGTCCCTTTACTGTTCCATCATTAAAAGAGTTTTTATGACGATACTGCGTCATCTTCCAACTGGATGGTTATATTATCAAAGCAGTCCTCATTGTCATTCTGCATGCTGAAATGTTGCTGCTCGGTGTGCTTCCACATCTCAGTCTCAAACATATCTTTGTGGCCAATCCTTTCCCATGGAGAAAGTCGGTGTGGTCGTTTACTGAAAGAGATGTCACATAGTAAACTTCAGCCTCTATAATGCACAATGAACACCATGAAAGTTACACATAGCAAACATACATCTTACAATACCAAACTGCTCCGGTTCCTGCCATCATCAGAAACATCACAAAAACGATGATACATGCAATGGGCACTGCTGTAGGGGATGACAGGATAAAATATCGTCCTAAAATTATTGACACATTAAGGATATTTTATTTTACTTTATTTAAGCAGGATATTTACCTCCAAATGAAAACCCATTTTCAGTAGGGAGTCCTCCATCTCCATCTGTCTCATTAGAGGAAATTGTTGCAGTGGAAGAGTTAGTGAATGAAGGTGTGGAAAAGGCAGAAGAGGAGAAGAAAGTAGAAACAAAGAAGGAGTTGGATGGCTGATATACAGCACTCGTTAAGTTGTTTGATGTTTGAGAACTCTTTGTAGTCATAGGGACAACAGTGGAAAAAAATACTGTAGGTATCATAGAGGTAATAAAACCAGTGGAAATGGCTTGTGGAGATGAAGAGGAAGATGGGACATTTTTGTTAGCCTGAGTTGAAAGAACTAATGATGGTGATGTTGGTTTAGTGTGAGACCTTATCCTAGACATCGTTGTCATACTTAGGGTGGTGGATGGTGTTGCTTCAGTTTGACCTGTAGGATATAAATCACATTCTTAATCTCACTTTTAACCATTACCTTGCAATTTGATAGTGATCATTATTATTATCTGCAAATAAATTATTATTTATTTTTATGAATGCTATTGACTGGATTCTAAATACAAATAATCACAAAGAACAACAATTATTATAATTATAATACTATTAATATTACATAATAATATATATTCATACAATACATACTCTTATTGAACAAATATAGTTTTAATTACATATACATTTAAAACTATTTAATAATACATTAATTTAATTCATACTACATTGTTACTAATAAATCTTCATAAACCTGTTGCATTGTAGCAGAACACATCAAATAATCGTTCAAGGGAAGTAACCCAAGAAATGACCCCATCTTTATTTTGGCCACAGTTAGGATTTCTTTCAGTTCTGGGAATAACTGCGATATTCTCTTCAACCCAGCCATATCTTCAAATATAAAAACAGAAAGACTCGCTTAAACATTACATTTATCATATAATGTAATCATTTTCAAATGCAGTACATATTCACTGTACCTGCATGTTTGAAAGCCATTTCTCCTTGCACTCTCCACTTGAGAGCGAGAGGCTATCTTAACACCCAAGCTTGTGCACACAATTACAGCAGTAGTGGCATTGAAACTGTACGGTTGGTTCCTGAGACGGACTATGAACACACCAGAGGTTCCACCATTTTCTGGATAAACTGTAAAAATTACAAGATAGATGCTAAAACCTAAATATTCTTGCATAAAAGATGACTATAGTATAATTAAGACAATAGTTACCAACAAACCTCTTAGAATTCATTTTTTTCATAAATAATTACATTCTGCTCAAAATTAAATTTTTTTTTAAAAATTAATACCAGTGGATTTTGTCCTACCTTGGATCTGGTTGAGCTCTAAACTGACTGTAAAAAGCACAAGAGACAGAAGAGAACATAATGCTGAAGACACTCCGGACCTCATAATGTATCATCTAAAAATTGGGTTTTGCACAAATGTACTTCTATACTGAAAACAGTGTTAACAAAGAAGGAAAAAGGAAACAGGAGGCTGAGGAAGTGCTGTTAGAAGACCCTCTAAATGAGGGCAAAAGGTTGTGGAAACACCAGAGCAAAGATTAAATGACATTTAATGGTTTGGTAATGGGTGCATAATACAAAATATTTAGAATATATACTTTACTTACCTTTATAAAAGCTATATTTTATATATTCAGTCATTCATCACATCATCTGTTTACCCTTACATGCACATGCTGAGCTCTGATAAGTTCATTTTTTGCAACATTTCTTCCAAATATGTCTTAGTCAGCATTTCAAAAGGAATTTTACCCGTGAGTGAATACAAGGGTGGGGCATACCAATTTGGTTCTTCTTCAAACTGGTGTGTATGAACTAAATGTTTGCCATTTTTAGAAGACACCCTAATCCAGATAGACTTACATTTATTCCTTTATAAAACGGAGCAATTTGGGGTTAAGAACCTTGCTCAGAGACCCAGCAGTGGTATTTCGATTTTCCAATTAGAAGTCCAACACCTTAACCAGTGTGCTACCTCATACCTACCTCTATGAGATAAAATGGAATAGTAACTCCAGAACTAATCTCACTAAAACTCAAAAAAGAAAATACTGCAATTGTTTTTAAATACCAGTTTTCCCCACAAACATTGTTATATTAGGTGCATACATATATCTGTAAATATGGCACATTCCTGCTGTGATTGTTTGAGCTTCTTCTCTGTATTCTGCTTCCTACCAAACTTTGACAAGAGGTGGATATTAATGTGTGTGTGTATGACCCTGACCGTGATGTGGAAGTTACTGAAGATAAACAAATGAACATGCATATGTAGCTTTTTCTCCCATACAATGACCCTTTCCATTTTATCTTTCCCATTTCGAGAAAGCACATTCCGTTTCCTCCTGCTACTAATCATACAATGCTGTGCTATTAAATGATGAATTGACCAGTAATGATCCGAAAATTCTTCAAAAGTGCTTTACTGTGGTGGGTACATCAATTAAGTGAAAAGAAATGTGAAATATTTCAGTGGAATGTTTTTAGAAGGAAGAAACTCATTTGAAGAGGAATGTTTAAAAGAACGCTGTCCTGCCTTAGTCATCTCTCCGACTGTATTTGATGCATCAGAAACAGGCTGTATTTGACCTTGCACAACATTTCTAATTCTCGTGAAACAGTATCCGATGGCCTCATTGATTATTAACAAGGCCTATCAGTGTGCAAGTGCTCACATGCTGTACACAGGTAGGAGCACACCTATACGATTTGGCTCTACTGTATCTTAAAAATCGTAATATCTGCTATATATGAACAAAAAGCGAACACAATATGAGCCTGAAGACTGTGTCTAATGGGGACCTGACAAAACTTCCAGCTTCAGACCACATTGTGTGTAAGTCCCATTCGGTAGGTAGCGATATAGGAAGCCGATTTGGAAAAGAGAGTATAGAAGAGATTAAAGGTGGACCAAAACTGTCTCATCCTCCTCGGAGGCCTGTGAGAGTGGTGAGGCCAGTGAGTGCTTTAAGTGTCAGTGGTTCCTTCCTAAATATTAACCACCTGCATGGAGAGCTGGTACGTAAGAGAAAGGTAAGAGCTGTCTAAAGCTTATCTAAAATGCATACAGAAAATAGTAATTTCTTACCCTGCATTATATGTAATGCTTCACTTTCTATGGTTAATGTGGTGGGACAGAAAGAATTTACCCCCTTACTGAGCTCATTTTTAACAGAAAATAGAATATATAAGCAGCCAGTGAAAGAGTTCAAGATCAGCTACAATGTCTTTGCCGTCTGTGGATTATGTTTATATCTTTTTAACTATTAACCTATTATGCTTACGAAATAATTGTTATGTCATTAGGAATGTGAGGACCTGAAGAAAGAAAACAAGTACCTATACGATGAAATTCACATGGAGAGGATTATGATGAGAACCGAGAGTGGGATTACTATGAGGAACCTTAGAAACCTCAACCGAGAACTACAGGCTGAAGTTAAAGAGGTAACCCATTCAGATGTGTGGGCAAGGTTACACGACTCACCAGATTCCACTGGTGGAATCAATTCATACTAACTTTCAGTATTATATCCAGTGTGGCTTTTTTAAATAAAAAATTAAAAGAAAAGCTGCAGGGTAGAATAGTGGTTTAGAGGTTTTCTCTACTGCCTCAAAGCAATGTGATGGCCTGGCAAACAGTCATGGTTGTTCCCCTCCTGCCTTTTGCCCTTCAGAGAGCTGGGATAGGGTCCAGCAGAACGCCATTAACCCTAATTAGTGATTAAGTGAGTATAGAAAATGGAATGAATCTGCATTAACACCAATTCTTTACAGGTAAGACATGACAACTGGTTTATTCTTCTTTGCTACTAATAGTTAAAGCAGAAGTTGCATCTAAACCAGCAGAGGGCAACTTCGTGCTCCAAAGCAGTGGAGGAGGCAGACAAGTCTAGAAGTGAGGCAGAAAAGAACCAGACACTGGCAGAGGTTCGAGCACTGGAATGTAAAGATGAGAGGGATGCTGCATTGGCTGACAAAGCACAACTTAATGAAGAACTGCAGAATTTGAGTGAAGAGGTATATATACACAAAGGAGCAATTTTGAATCGCCCCCCCCCCCTAAAAGAGCACACCTGCCTGTACACAACACCGCCAATACTTTTGCTAACTAATAAACAAGCTCTGGGGACCTCTAAAATGCATGAAGTAAAAAACTTCATGACTGATTTGTGAATCAATGAAATATGTTCAAAGACTGACATACAAGGCAATACATGTTGTAACTGTCCGTTTTCTTAATATTGTTTTTGTAGCATAAAAATATGCAGCTGCTTTTGGCACAGACCGAAAAAAATTACTTTGAAGCCATGTTAAAGCTGGAAAGAGTGTCTGGAGAAAAAGAATTTTTCCTAAAGGAGAGCAAGGGACTGGAAGATGAGAGGAGCACATTGCAGCAGCAAGTCAAAGAGTTGACTGATGAGAATGCAAAAATCAAAGAAAAGTGAATTTTATTTAAATCATTGAATTTAGTAATTTCTGATGTAGATCTGAACTAATATTATTATTTTGGCTGTAGGGAGGCCACCTGGAGACGTAAAGCTACAATCTCTGAGGAGAAGAGCGCAAGAGCTGTTAAAGCTCAGCAACACGGTGAGTATGAGAGAAGACTGGCCAATAGAGAGAAAGATAAAGCGGTTAGTGAGTGTCTCAACTGGCAGGAGAAACATCAGGATCTGGCAGACATCTTCAGACAGCAGGAGGTCCTCAAACCACAGAGGCAAAACAAAACAGTAAGAAACAGACATGAGGCTTCAGTCTAATTATATATATGATTATAAGAAAATGTTTTTTTATCTTCAGTGCCAAGCAAATATAAAAAGCTACTTTCTTTGTATGGCTGAAAGTGATCAGAAGATTAAGATCCTTAAAAACTATGATGGAACCCCAGGAAAGTTTACGGTAATATGTTTGTTATAAATCTAACAATTACAATAAAAATCAAACAGCCAGGTCTGAGTTTTTTTTAATGACTTAGGATGGAGATCCTGTGTATATTTCAACAACTCAAGCTAGGGATGATTCAGAAAAGAGCTCAGAAAGGTAAGTCGCTGGAACACATTTCCTATGCTTAGCTGTCTTTCCATAAAACAAAAGGATCTCCAGAAAACCTTGAATTGGCTGTTGAATGTTCATTTTAGGACCATTCTGAGGGTTTTAGCTCCCACTACAGGAAGCGAGACTGGATCAGCCCAGTTCAGTGAATTGTCACCATTGGAAGCAGATCCCCATGACAGCAGAATTCTGCGAAGGAATCGCAAAGTGGTTGATTACTTCTTGATTCCTACTGACCAAGAATGATATTAATGGAGGCACTGATTACAAAATCTTTAAAATCAATTTGTGGCATTTCTAACCTGCCTAAGACACTAATAACTGGTCTTTTTGGTTATGTGACTCAACGTCTACAGATTATTTTAGAAAACTTGAAACTTTCATAACAGGCATCAGGTTGTCAAATAATACAGCAACAGCAGCCTGTGGGAACGAAGTGTAAAGCAGTCGTTAGGATTTTAAAGAATAAGCATAAACGTTTTGGCAACTGATTTCTTTTACTGAATTTGGAAACAGAATACAGAGCACTAAATACCTTAACATGATCATGACTATCTATAGACGAGTTATTTATATATATATATATATATATATAAAGTTAAAACACTTGCCGGTGACAGGTTTCCTGTGCATTATTTATTGACAAGGGCAAAAGACTTACTTATTCTGAATATAAAAAGCAGAGTGTTGGATCATATTTTTAAAGAATTATAGTTTATTTTTTAAACACTTAATATATCCATTTTTTGGGTTTTATTTTTAGTATAATGTATTTAAGCCAATAACAAGCTACTGCAGCTATTATTGCAACCAAACTGCAATAATACTGCAGATGTGTGTTACTGCAACACTGTACCTGACAAACTTATCAAGAGTTAAATGCTAGCAGCATCAAAAACTCAAGAGAATGAGGACTTTAGCGGTCGTTACTTAAAATGCTTTCTTTTTGTCCTAGCAAAGAACAGTATTCAATAAACATTAAAGCTTTGCAAGTCCTGGAACAAGTAGTGTGTCATACATATTTCAAAAGAGGTAGAAATGGACAACTACTAACATGTGATTAAAAAAAACTGATTAGAATTGGAGCGTCATGCATGTCGAAACGAACAGATAATGTACTGCCTAAAGACAAATATCTGCATTTCTTAGACGGAGCTATCTAGATGATTCGACCAACTTTGTTCAAAAATACAGACATGCTAAAATGATTTACACCAAACCACAGGTATTTATTGTTGTGCTAACAAAACAAGGACTAAAATTACTTCTTGGGTTGAGCTCTGAAGCAAGCCCCTATTTTAACCTTTCACCAGTTAAACAAATTGATAGTCATTAAAGTAAATAGAACCTTTCCTGCCTCACTAAATCAGCCACGATTCTAATTACAATAACATTTCAATATGTTTACTGGATCAAGCAACATAGCAGATTGCTTTGGAAGTGAAAGCAAGTGCTTTTTCAGCAGAGTTGAGTGACACGGGTCTTCCTTTAGTCAGCCTCTTCTTCAGATTCCTCTTCTTCAGCAGTCTCTAGCCATGTGAGCCACTGATTTACCTTAGAGAGGTGCAGGGAAATGAATACATAGCCACAGACATTGTAACAACTTAAGTATAAAGTTTAAAACGAGAAACCGGCGTGTTAATCTTGTTCCTTACAAAACACCTATACATGAATAAAACCAAAAACAGTTTTAAATTATGTTCTGATTGCAAGTTACAAGAGAACTGGGGGGAGGAAAAATAAAACTACCCTATACCATTCTATTCTCTAACAATTCTATTTTTTCCTGTACATTACTTTTAACTTCATTACTATATATTTTCTAGACTGTGTCAATGATAAAATTGTAATCTTAAAGTGAAACCTGGGACAGTTTAGTAATAAATTTCCTACATTTATGCAAGCAGTTTAGACAGATGTTTAATCTTCATATACTTTGTTGCAGCATTTTGCTAGAGTTAAACACCACCACAACCAGTACTCAGCATAGGAAAAAGGTTTCAGTTTGCACCCATTTTTTAACCCTGGTTTTTGTATTAGCTTTAAATAACAATTACCTGGAACAAAGCTTTTCCTTTTCCAGGAAACTCTTGGGTAATATCTTCTTTCCATGCAAGAAAGGCATCTTCTTCAATAATCTCCATGTCATAGAAGTGAACAAAGTATCTAAGCAACATGCCTAGGAGAAATGGTGAATATGATTAACCTGGTTTCTATATGTTCACAACAAAATGTATTTAAGTTGGTATCAATTTGTATTGAAAGCAACCTACCCTTAGGAAAACCGTATATGTTGCAGTGCACCTGTAGAGCATACAGGGCACTTACTTGCAGGTTTGTGTGGTCATGGAGAAACTTCTGCATGACTGGTTTGAAGGACAGAAGCAGCTGCTTTTCCTGCTCCAACTGCTCTTTAGTGGGGGAACCAAGGTTATCATCACCCTCGGTCAGGCAAAGCTCAGCTGAGATGAACTGCAGGAAGCTGACATACAATAGGGCTCAAACATTACCACAGGCTGTAATGTTTATAGTGGACTAAACAAAAAAATAATATATATCTACATTATCACATATCACACATTTTCTTACCTGGTCATGAGAATGTTAATGAAACCCTTGTCGGTGTGAAGTTTTGCAGAGATGTTATCTTTAATCCATTTATAAACACTCTGTGGAACAGGGTCTGCTTTGATCTGTTTCAAAAGCTCTTTTTCTAGTTTCATAAGGGGAAAGAGAAAGCTTAGGCCTTTCCCTTCAAGAATCTCAACCATTCGGTCCTTATTCTGATCAATTTCTAAGACAACAAGAACACAAATTCAATAAATGACTTGGGATTCTTTATTTGATCAAGACCTAATCCAGTTTAATGCCCAGCCATGCATGTTAAGCTACACACCTGGGAGCATCTTCTGCATATTAACCTTGCTCTGCTGGAAATGCTCAGTGAGCCAATCACGGTCCTTCATTTTAGATACTTGCTGTAGGCACAGCAAGAAAAGTGGGAAGTGGGTGCCATTTTCAAGTGGGTGGGCCAACTCTGCAATACTGACCAGCTCGGCAATGACAGCACGTGCTGTAAACTGAGCCAGATAAGACTTAACCAATGGGATATCGGTCTCAAGTTTAGGACACTGATCCAAAACATTCATCAGAGCCTGGGGGAAGAAGAAGAAGAAAAAAAAAAAAAAAGAACTACATCACTGGAAAATTAAACGCACCTAAAAGATCTGCTAGGAATTTATGCACAAATAGTACCTGCATGAAATTTTCTCCAGTGACAAGTCCTTCTGTTCGCAGGTCATGGATCAGCATGCCAACATGCTCCTTATCCTCATCAGACCACTCCAGAGAACATAGAATAATCTTAGTCAGCAATTCTGGTAGAAAATGTCTTGGCGCCTTCATCTCCCTCACACTACTGACTGCTTCTTCCACATTCTTGTTCTTAAGAAATTCAGCAATCAATGTTTCCTGAGGGAACACAGGTCTTACTTACTGTGTGTAATAAAAAGTTGCTTGGAAACCTTTGATATGTTTATACATTAAAAGTTGATCACAACGGCAGAAATCCAAACATACCGTCATCTTAATTAATTCCTCCTTAGTAGGGGCAGGCTTTTTAATGGTCTTCTGAGGTTTTTCTTGGATTAAAGGTGGATTTGTTTTCAGACCAAGCTGTGGAGGCTTCAGCATGATACAGAAACAAAATGTACAAGGCAAGTGTGAGTTTCCCCGTCATATCTAGTTAAATCGTACAAGTTATTTTACTCAAGATATTTATATAGATAGGCAACCTGTCCAAGTGGTGGTGTCTGAGCACTAGGTGGCATCATTGCAGGAATCTGAGGCTGAAGCTTTGATACTTGATTCTTATTTAACATGAATGACTGAGCTGGTCTCAGACTAATCTACAGAGCATAATGGAGCAGTTTGGGTTAGTTTTAAGTGTTTATATTCATATCCATGTTTATAATATAAAAAAAAAAAAAAAAAAAAAAAAAAAAAGGCACCCTCATATCTCATAATCGCAGTCAAAGGACTAGTTGTCAGCGTAAGAGAGGAGAAAAGAAGGAAAAAAAAAAGAAAAAAAGATAGAAAAGCTGACATCTAGCAAAACCCTCAGAATAACGCGTCTTTTTATAATCATTGGGTGCATTCAGCAACAATAGAGAATGATTTGATGTTTACCTCATCTGCATTGAGCTGCCCCTTTTTGAAGCGTGGGTGCATGTCCTTTGACTGAACTTGCTGCTGGCTGGTATGGATCTGGAAATGCTGATTCTGTCCCTAAAAATACAGCAAACATGTAAATTTGCATAGGACAGTTAAAAATGGTATCCATTTTAAAATATACAATAAGCAACAGACAAAAAAGGCATTGAGTGCTGGCGTCATTGCATTCACTCTACCCTACCTGATTAGACTTCATGAAGGGGTTAATAGCTAAGTCAAACTGAGATGGCTGCGCAAAAGCCATGTGGCCATTGAAAAGTGGGTTTGTGCGGTGACGTCCAAGCGTGGGTGAGAATCTGTCCTGGATTACTCCAGGGCCAGTTCCTATTCCACAGCCTATGCAATCAGTTAAAAAGAGAATCAATCATTTAGTAATTTATTATTTTTTACTTACACAATAAGTGTAAGCAAAAATAAGTTGCAGTATTTCAGATATTGCTAAGCTTACCAGGCATCTGTCCAAACATATCAGCCAAGCCCCCTAGAGTTTCCCTGTCTAATTTCATCTTGAATGGCATGAAAGGCCCTTCCAGAAAAAAGTCCATCCTTAACCCATGGGCCATGGCTGGAATAAAGACACCCAAATCCTGGCAAAACCGTAACATAAAATGACCTACTACAAAATTCAAATTAAGTAAAAAAAAAAAAAAAAGCTTAGAGATTTCCCTAAAACAAGAAAGGATTAAACACAGCAAACCACCTTCACTGCCTCCTGATGAATCTGATTAATCGTTTTTGGTCCGTTGTCAATAAAGGCCTTGCGAGGAACCCAGTTGTTCTCCCGTAGCTCCAGCGTGTCTTGCAATAGGAAACGAATCCTGGCTGACATGTCCTTGTTGTTCATTAAAGATCGCATGCGACCAAAATACTGATCCATCAACGACTGGAGGGAGGGGGGGGGGGGGTGTTAATTCATGATTACTATGCCATTAAGTTACGTGTGAATAACATTATTGAAGCCAGCTCAGTTACCTTGGCTTTTTCATGATCAAGTCTAGGACCCACAGTTCTCATTATCTGACAGAGGCACTCCAGATCCTCCCCCATATCCTTAAGCTGGAGTCTCTTCTTCTTTTCCAAAAGCTTAGGAAAGCAAATAAGTTACATTAAAACATTAAAGAATTCCCACATTAGAAAATAAAAATCATATGTTGCAACATGACATACTGTTTTGATGCACTTATGAAGGATAGATTCATGGATAAGGTCCAGTTTGCCAAGTTCACAAATGAATTTAATGTTGCCAAGCATCTTGAGCTTGGCAATAGCACGCTGTTCTTCTTCCTCTGAAGTGAGAGGGCCGTCTTTTTTGTCATAGACTACAGAAAGGAGTAACGTACAAGTTCAGAAACATACAAAAAAAATTATTAATAATAATAATAATAATAATAATAATAATAAAAAAGACACACTTTCAACATTTTTGGTGCGGTTCTCAAATTCATCTTGAAGTTTAGAAATCAGAAGTCTTCTGAAAGTCTAGAAAGTATAAAGGCAACAAGATTAAATTGAAAAAATAGTGAATAAAACTTTACATAATACAACTGTTCACTGTGCCGCAAACTTACTGTACTCTGTTTTTGTGAGGTTTGAATCTCAGGTCCTGGGCCGTCAAAGTTTGGTGCATCCTCTGCCAAACGCAGACATAGCTGAGCATAGATTGAGCTGTATTTTGGCTCTTCTAAAGCTTTGTCTACGATCTAGAAAAAAAAAAGGACATGTTTTATACTAGCACACAAGCACAATGCAACCATACAAACTCTGCATAGAAAGAACCAGGAAATCAAACCTGGGACCTGCTTGCTGTGATCCAACCGCACTAACCACTGCTCAGCAATCATTCTTTTGTTTTGAACCATTATCGTTCATTTTATTAAATTAAAGTTTAGGCGAACAAGCAACAAACTGCTTCTTGCACATGTACTGTCTCACATCCTCTGCATCTTAAGATAGAACTGATCTTTTACAGAAAAAAAAAATGCACAGATCATCACAGCAAGGAAGACCATCCCCTCCCAACCAGCTCTGTCCAACCATGGCTGATGTGAGGTAGAGCTAAAGTACTTAGCACTGCTGGTCCGACATCATCCCTGGCAAGAACCTCGCTATCAAATCTCTGGCATTTTTCCAAGCAGCATCATTTTTGCTACTTGCCTCAAAACCACTACCATTTTCCCTGTGCCGAAGAAGTCAACAGACTGCTGCCTCAACTCTATTATCCTATTGCGCACACCCCCCCCATTGTAATTAAATACGTCAATGCTCGCCATGAGGCAGATTAAAACCTTGCTGCCACCTTTACTGTACACTTATTTCACGTGTTGTTGAAACCGCTCCATGGATTAGGCCACGGTCACAAACTTCCCACATTTGCATTCAAATGCTCATAATATCAACCATCCACGATAGAGAAACTGACTCTGCTGGACATCCCACAGCATCTACAGTCAGTTGTACTCAGTGGTCTCAAGCACAACCACATGAAGTGGGGTCCCACAGAGCTATGTGCTTAGACCACTTTTATCCATTCTTGACTCATGGCTGTAGCAATGCACAACTCAAACCATATTAACTTGTTAGGTTATTGTTAAGGTTGGTCTTATCAGCAAGACTCAATACCAACATTTCTTAATAAAATTTTATTTAATTAGTTAATACACCCAATTGCAAATTAGATTAATGCAAGTCGCTCTGGATAAAGTCATCTACCAAATGTCTTAAATGTAACTAAATCCACTGTTCATGCAAAGATATTTATTTTTTTTTGCTCAACAATTTCAATACTATTTGCAAGGAACACTACCACAGATGCCATCTTTGCTTTGAGGATGTTGATGGAGAAGTATCGAGAAGGCCAGAAGGAGTTGCATTGTGTGTTTGTGGATCTGGAGAAAGCGTATGACAGGGTTCCGAGAGAGGAGTTG
>JAOTRA010000029.1:14271727-14285257 GCA_026260255.1 Pseudolaguvia tuberculata
GAGGAGGTTTATGGATGTGGTGAGGGAAGATATGCAGGTAGTTGGGGTGAAAGAGGCAGATGTAGCGGACAGGGTAACGTGGAGAAGAGTGATCAGCTGTGGCGACCCCTAACGGGAGCAGTCGAAAGGAGAAGAATCTCAATACCATTTGCACAATTCTTAATCTAGTAATACAATATAGACTGTATGCTATTTTAGGCATCAGTCAACATTGTTTTGTACTGTCTGTAGTGTTTATTGTACTGTTTCACATAATGCACTTTATGAGGCTAGGACAATAGCTCTTTGCTTAATATAAAATAAACGTCCTGGAGAACCTTCTCTCTTTAATGCGTCTACTGTAAACAGAAGCTTTTCAAATTTCTCAATTATGTACCTCAGTTGTCTTCTAGTGTACCCAAAGTTCAACATTGCATAAATGAAATATATACGCCAGTGAATTGATTGGTTTAATAAAATTGTTTAAAATGCGTTTGAAAAACATTTAATAAATAATTCACTTTAAAGCAATAAACACAGTTTGTGGATTAGTTTAGTCATATTTTCAAAGTAACCCATATTTTTTTTTATTTGAATGACAAACCTATTCATACAACATCTAATACTTAAACTACTTACCAGAAGTCATAACTCACTAGATGCTATTTTTAAAGATGTTTGAGATATTTTTGCCTTCATTTAAAGAAAAATAGATGGGCAGGAAGTAAGTTAGGGGGATTGGGATTGGGAGGGGGAAGGCACTTTCTACAAGGCTCCCATACTGACTACACGATGATCTTCAAGGGGAAAACTATCAATTTCTCACAGAAAAAAGCATAAACATTTAAACAAAAGCATTAAAGCAATAGTGTCACAAATTCTGACAAACTCAAGGGTTCACACAAGGCTAAACATTTATGGTTCACCTGTAACCCCAATGTGTTCTTTTTAACTAAAAATTTAATTTCTACAAAATTGATTTTTTTTAATGTAGTGTTAAAATGTATAATTAAAGTAACCATTAAATTGCTTATAGAGAGGAAAAATAGATATTAAAAAAATAAACAAAAAACCTCCACCTACCAGCAAGATGATTCCTTTGAGGACGAGCTTAGAATCAACGCCCACATTGAGGAGCTCAAGGCATAGCTTGTCAAACTTTTCAGGGGTCAGTTTATTAAGTATCCTGCAAATAAAATGCAGTGTGTTTGCACTGATCTAATCAGGCATAGAAGCCAAAACAATATAATATTGCAAATAAATAGTAAAAACCTTGGCGAGACTTACCCTCTTACTTTTCTAAATATTGCATCCTGATGCTCTTTTTCATCAGTGGAGTTGACATCTCGTCTAGTGCTTCGTGAAGGAACCCATTTCTGAATGCTAGGCCCTGGGGCTTTCCCCAGGTACTCGCTAAGGAAAAGAATGAAAGAAACAGCCAGAGTTATGTTTAATATACATGTTTACACCAAGTTCAGAATCTCCAGATATAGATAAACTATAACTAGCATAATTTTTTTTTTTTTTTTTTTTTTTTTTTTTTTTTTTACAGCTGCTGTGTTTTAAACCAGTAAAAAGAACATGAAAGGAATGCCGATATGAGGTGCTATAATATACAATCAATAAAACAAAAGATTAATATAATTTATGGTAATCTTTTTTCTGCTTTTTTGCAAGATAAATAATGAAACCACTTCAACCCCAGATATTTCAAATCAATTTTATTTGTATCAAACTTTTTACAATTGACATGGTCTCAAAGCAGCTGTACATATTGAGAGAATTCGGACAGTTTATCCCTGATGAGCGCCGGTGGCAAGGAAAAAACTCGCTACAGCGAGACTAGGAAGAAACCTTGGGAAGAAACAGACTAAACAGGGAACCCCATCCTCATTTTGGTTAGGATAGAAATGAACAAAAGTATTGAGATATTTCTACAGCATTTGATTTTAATGTAAACGGCTGCAATACAAAGCTGGAAAATACCATGTAATGAAGTAAATGTCTTGGCAGTGGGTCATTACTCACCTGTTTCCAGCAGTCTTGGGATCGTGCTCTGGTGCACCCCGACCTCCTCCTTCCCCCGAAGAAGCACTAGAACAAAAGAAACTCATAACTCCACATTTAGCCAAGATAACATGATCACTATTTTGATTAAAAGATAAAACCCACACACACCTGAAACGAGAAGAACCCCCTTCTGCGATCACACTCTCCACTTTGGCGGCTTGATAACTAAGAATTTTCCAAAGAATAATGGAAAAAGGGTGGGGTGCAGGAAAGGCCGGACTGCAGCACACAAACGACGCAGCATACGATAAGCATCACATTTATAACATTAAAAAACAAATCATTAGTTAAACCATCGAACTACAGCTTACAGGCGCCTTAAATAATCAGATCATTGTTAAAGTTTTAGCCTGTCCATAAAGCCTAGGCTATTAAACAAAACAAGATCAAAAACCATCATTGGCCTACATTTTTCAACCCAGTAAAAACCATAAAATATAATACTAGAGTACAATATTTATTAAGAGATATGTTGAATAATAGTTGCGGAATAAGTATTAGCTCGAAGAATAAAAGCAACCAGCAATTTAACGTCCTAACAGTTAATGTGTCGCAATTTAAAACTGCGCATTTTCCCCATACACCGTAGCTAAGCTAACGCCAACTAACCGGCAAACCCCGAACAAGGTACGACGGTTTTGCCCCTTTTAGGACAAAGAGGGCGTTTAATTAAAGTGACTTGTAGAAAATAATTTATTGCATACGAAAAAACTCGATTAAATGACCTAGTACATGTACGGAGGTGTGTTAAAAATTATTTCATACGACGCCATTTTATACAGTTAGCTGAATGCTAACTGCGTTATTTTAACGCTGTTCAAATCGGCTCACTGCCATTTTGAAAGGTTTACGCGCTTACCTTTACCGAGGCAACTTCAGCTTTATAGATTGTTTCGTTATGGTCCAAAAGAGAAATGTAAGATGGAAAGATACATATAAACAATGGCGGATTAATGACTATAAACGCCAATCTGCATAAAAGGCAACACAGGATATCGCTTCACATGGACTCCAGCTAGTTATCTACACGGCGTTAAGGCGCATGTGACGTCATCAGCACGGGATGTAGCGGTACACCGGTATCAAGTTATATCCGCAGTCACACTGGATGTGCCAGTTCCGATATCCTCCCAAGTGGCAGACTGTGTAAGTAGGGAAAAATTTTCAGATCGTTTTAGGTCTCATTCTTCTTAGAAATAAGTTGGACATAAATCAGATAAATGCATTAGCGTCTACCATGTAAGCAGAGAGATCGGATGATGGAACATTCATTCATTCATTCATTCATTCATTCATTCATTCATTCATTCAACCATTCATCTTCTTAGACGCTTATTCTTTATTTCGGTGTCACGGGGATCTGCTGGTGCCTATCCCAGCTCACATAAGGCGAGAGGCAGGGGTACACCCCGGACAGGTCTATCGCAGGGCAACACATAGACAAACTACCATTTACACACACATTCACTCTTATGGACAATTTAGAATCACCAATCAACGTGATCTGCATGTTTTTGGACTGTGGGAGGAAACACGAGTACCCGGAGGAAACCCATGCTAACGCAGAGAGAACATGCAAACTCTGCACAGAAATATCCCAGGCACAGGAATCGAACCCGGGACCTTCTTGTTGTGATGTGACCATACTAACCACTAACCCACCGCGTAGTGGTTAGTATGGTCACAATCAGTATAATATATAATTTTAGATTGAGTAGAACTTGTACATATTTGTACTAAATTTCAGTTACAGTAATTTTACTTGAGTAGATAATTTTTACACCTCTGGTGATTGATTGCAGCTTCTACAAACAACTGTGTAGCCAAACGTTTTCCATGGCAGGAATTGTGGATTTTTGATCTCATGGCTAATATTTTTATCTGGTTTCTTATATTTAGTATTAAAGTTTTTATGCACATTATTACATTCATTCATCATTCATTCCCTAATTCGGCTTCAAGGGGTTTTCTGGCACCTACCCCAGCACACATAGGCCAAAGGCGGGGGTACACCCTGGACGAGTCGCCAGTCCATCACATGGCAACACATAGACACAACCATTCACACACACATTCATTCCTATGGACAATTTAGAATTAATCTGCATGTTTTTGGACTGTGGGAGGAAACTGGGGTACCCGTAGGAAACCCATGCAAGTGCGGGGAGAACATGCAAACTCCGCACAGAAAGATCCATAGACCGGGAATCGAACCCGGGACCTTCTTTTTGTGAGGTGACTGTACTATCCACTACGCCACTGCGCCGCCCCACATTATTGAAGACAGGGGTTCAATTCCCGGCACCACCAAGCCACCACTTGGGTTCTGCAGCAGGAGAATGATCCAAAACACTCCAGCAAGTCCACCTCTGGATGGCTGAAGTAAAACAAACTTTGAAGTGGCCTAGTCAAAGTCCTGATCTGAATCCTATTGAGATGCTTAAAAAGGCGGTTCATGCTCGAAAACCCTCCAATGTGGCTGAATTACAACAATTTTGCAAAGATGAGTGGAGCAAAATTCCTCCACAGACTCATTGCAATTTATCGCAAACGCTTGATTGCAGTAGTTGCTGCTAAGGGTGACCCAACCAGTTATTAGGTTAAGGGCCAATCACTTTCTCACACAGCGCCATATAGTTTTGGATTTTGTTTTCCCTTAATAATAAAAACCTTCATTTAAAAACTGTGTTGTGTTTACTCGTGTTATCTTTGACTTATATTTAAATTTGTTTGATAATCTGAAACATTAAAGTGTGACAAACATGCAAAAAGATTTTTTTTTACACCACTGTATGTATAAACATATCAGTAACATTGATTCAGGCTATTCATCGCTGAATATAATTCCACTATCTACTTTATTTATTTATTAGTTTACTGTTTAAAGTAAACCTTTTGTAATTAGGAAAACTGAAAATTTTCCCACTAGTTGATGTGAGATGATTTGCTACAAAACTGTGTTTTCTACAGTGAATCAATATTGGTTTAGTATAATCGCTATTTAATTTAATTGAAGTTACAGATACAATAACATGCAAAACTGTATGTTAGACTCTGTTAAAGAATCTTTGTCAATCGTGCAGTGACATTTCTCCAGTTAATTTCCAAAACTACAATTCTATCACTTGTGCTACTTTATATAGATTTGTGTACTTAATTAGTTTCCCACTAAGTGGCAGTAGAGATACAGCAAAAAATATTCATAAAAACCTAAGTGCCACATGTTCAATGGTTTTTGCCATTGATTCTATACCCGTTTATTCTTTAACATACTACACAATAAATTATTATAATATTATATATCAGTTTACATCAGGAATGGGATGTTTACTAGCACACATGGATGTGATGTTGTATCCTCAAACCTATGGCTATATGGTGAACTAATTGTTAAAATTCTTCCAAAAATTTTAAATATTACCTGTCACTGGAAATCAAAACAGCAAAACTGTCTATGCTTTCAGTGGGAGAAACACTGAAGTTTCTGAAGCTCAGCTTGAAAAGATGGGGAGCTTGGCTTCAGAAGTTCTAGACCCCAACAATGACAGAATGGCGACAATAGGGCTTTGAACCCCATTTTGAATTGAACCCATGTCTTCCTGGTTGTCTGAACAACAACTCCTCTGGAAGCCAAACTTGTTAAGAATTTGTACGGAAAACTAAAGAAAACTAGAGGTAACATATATGGTAACTTATTGTGGTGCTGAGTTGTTGATCCCTGGACTTCGGTTGGAACCCCACAATTGGCAAGGAAGCACAAGAAAACCTGCGTTCATGCCCCACCATTGCCAAGTCAGCCACTGTTTGGTCCATGAGCAAGAAACTTAACCCTTCCTGTAACAGGAGCGCTATACCGTAGCTGGCCATGCACTCTGTCCCCATTTTTCAAATGTGGAATATGAGAAGAAAACCATTTCACTATATGTTGTATAGTGTGTAATCATGTATGTATGTGACAAATACAATGTGAATTTATATTTGAACTACATAGAGAGAAATTAAGAGCTACGGTTTTTAGTTGTCAATTCCAAATTTGTTCATAAACAACACATGAACTTCACCAGACCTTTACTGATGGCATTTCACTTGGCATTTTATTTTCCAAGCATAAATGTAGTTTAAGTGCTCACACAGAAAAATAATTGTTCCAAATCAAATATAAATTTTTTTTGTATTGCGATAACCAAATGGCCAAGCACATAAAAGCAATTCATATTGACCTTTAAGGATAAAAATGGTCAAATACAGTTAGGGGAATAATTGTTGGATCACCTGATGACCACCTGATGATCTATAATTCTAATGGTAGGTTTATTCGAACAGTAAGAGATAGAATAAACATCTTTTCTCCAGTGGGCAAATGTATAATATCAGCAGGGGATAAAATGGTTTCTACCTCACTGTAATAAAAAAAATATTTAGCTGTTCTACATTTGGCTAGTGCTAAAACTTGAACTATTCCAAAAAGTTCCTTAACATAATCAAAATTCTATGGCTAACATATCTTTTGCTAAAACTCTTCATCCTTGTCAATCAATTCAGTTGGGTAGTAGTTACTGAGCCGAGTCCCCAGAGTAGTTCCTCACCTCCAATGATAGCATTACCTTGAATTTAGGCCATGAATTAAAAACTCAAGGTTTTGTGAAAGGCAGTCTGCCCAGTTTGTAGAATTACTGCATATCTGTAATGTATTACAAAAAGGTAGGCAGAAAAATAAAGTCAACAGTATAACTGGATAAGCTGTTGTCACCTATAGTTTTGCATACGACATGCTTCAGGCAAAAGATAGTATTTGGCAGATTACATTATTCAGTTTGACTTAAATCATTTAATTTTATGAAGCTTTGAGGGTTAAAAGCCTTTCAAATGGAGGCCAGCAGGGCACATTAGTGGTACTAAGAATTTAACCCATGATCTTCAGGTGAGCAAGCATGTAAATCATTACATCATGTAAAGAAACAAATTACAGTTCATATGTTTTTCAGCCCTCTCCATGGACTGCCACCTTATTGTGGCTGAGGGGTTTGAATGCCTGAAGGATCATAGGAGCTATGTTGTTGGGGGCTACATGCTCCCAGTAGGGTCTCCCGAGACAAACAGGTCCTATGGGACAGGTTAGACAAAGCGCAGTCCAATCCACCCCTTATGAGTAGTCTCAATCTCTGGACACCCCAGTGAATGCGAGGGTTGCTTCCCTGCGCCTTTGGGTCGGGGATAGGTTTCTCACTGTTGTTTGTGCCTACGGGCCAAATGGCAGTGCAGAATACCAGGCTTTCTTACTGTCTCCAGAAGTAATGCTGGAAAGTACTCAGACTGAGGACTATGTCGTTCTACTGGGAGACAGTGACACCTGGAGGGGGGTGATTGGTAGGAACAGCACCCCCTGATAAGAACTCGAGTGGTGTTCTGTTGTTGGACTTCTGTGCTAGTCACAGTTTGTCCATAACAAACACCATGTTTGAACATAATGATGTCCATCAGTGCACATGGCACCAGGACACCCTAGGTCGGAGGTCATTGATCAACTTTGTAATTAAGCTGTATGTCTTGGACACTCGCGTAAAGAGAGGGGCAGAGCTGTCAAATGATCACCATCTGGTGGTGAGTTGGATCCGATAGCGGGGGGAGGATGGTGGACAGGTTGGCAGGCCCAAACGTATTGTTAGGGTCTGCTGGGAACCCCTGGCAGCGTCCCATGTTAGAAGGAACTTCAACTCTCACCTTTGGCAGAGCTATGACCAGATACCGAGATATATAGTCAGAGTGGACTAGGTTCTCCACGTCCATTGTTGAGGCAACTGCAGCACAAGTGGTTGCATAGGCAAAAACTAGGGTCTGGGAGGAGTTCGGTGAGACCATGGAAAATGACTATCGACCTCGGCCTCAAAGAGATTCTGGCAAACTGTCCGACGACTCAGGAGGGGAAAGCAATGCTCTGCCAACACTATTTACGGTGGTGGTGGCAATCTGTTGACTTCAACTGGGGACATTGTTGGGCGGTGCAAGGAATACTTTGAGGATCTCCTCAATAACATTAACACCACCACCACCACCACCACCACCACCACCACCACGTCTTCATTTGAGGAAGCAGAGACGTGGGGCTCGAATTTGGACTCATCCATCACCAAGGTGAAGTCACTGATGTAGTCAAAAAGCTTTTGCCCAGAGTACCTCAAGTCTCTGGATGTTGTGGGGTGTCTTGGCTGACATGCCTCTGCAGCATCGTGTGGCGGCTGGGAACAGTGCCACTGGACTGGCAGACCTGGGTGTTGGTTCCTCTTTTTAAGAAAGATGACTGGAGGATGTGTTCCAACTACATGGGGATCACAATCCTCAGCCTCCCTGGGAATGTCTATGTCAGGGTACTGATGAGGAGAATTCGTCCGATAATCGAACCTCAGATTCAGGAGGAACAATGTGGTTTTTGTCCTGGCCGTGGATCAATGGACCAGCTTTATACCCTCTTCAGGGTGCTGGAGGGCTCATAGGAGTTTGCCCCACTTGCCCACATGTGTTTTGTGGATCTGGAAAAGGCTTTCCAAAGGGCACTTTGTTAAGGGCTATCCGGTCCTTGTATGACCAGAGGAGAAGCTTGGTTTGCATTTCCGGCAATAAGTCAAACTTGTTCCCAGTGCATTTTGGACTCCATCAGGGCTGCCCTTTATCACCGGTCCTGTTCATTATCTTTATAGACAGGATTTCTAGGTGCAGCCAGGGTCAGGAGGGAGTCAGGTTTGGGGATTTCATCTCTGCTTTTTGCAGATGATGTTGTCCTGTTTGCTCCATCAAGCCAGGACCTTCAGCGTGCACTGGAGCGGTTTGCTGCCCAGTGTAATGCAGCTGGGATGAGAATCAGCACCTCCAAATCAGAGACCATGGTTCTCTAAGGATAGCTTGCCCCGTTCAGGTTGGTGGTGTGAGCTTGCCTCAAGTGGAGGAGTTTAAGGATCTCAGGATCTTGTTTACGAATGAGGGAAGAAAAGTGCGAGAGATTGACAGGAGGATTGGTGCATCTTCTGCAGTAATGCGGTCGATGTACCAATCAGTCGTGGTGAAGAAAGAGCTGAGCTGCAAAGCAAAGCTCTCACCTCGGTTCTCGTCTCGTTCCCTCTCGTCTCATTCTGGTTCTCGTCTCGGGTTCCCCCTCTCTTCGTGTTTCCCTCTCCCACCTTGGTTCTCATCTCGTTCCATCACTTGTCCCTCTTTCCTTGTTCCCTCTCGTCTCATTCTGGTTATCATCTCAGGTTCTCTCTCTCGCCTCGTTGTGGTTCTCGTCTTGGTTCCCTCTCTCGCCTCGTTCTTGTCTCGGTTCCCTCTCTTGCCTCGTTCTTGTCTCGGTTCCCTCTCTTGCCTCATTCTCGTCTCGGTTCCCTCTCTCACCTCGGTTCTCGTCTCATCCCCCCTTCCTCTTTCCCTCTCGTCTTGTTTTGGTTTTTGTCTCAGTTCCCTCTCTTGCCTCGTTCTGGTTCTCATTTAAGGTTCCTTCTCTCATCTCATTCTGGTTCTTGTCTCGGTTCCAGTTCTCATCTCTGTTCCCTCTCTCGCCTCGTTCTCGTATCGGTTCTCTCTCTCGCCTTGTTCTTGTCTCGGTTCCCTCTCTCGTCTCGGTTCCCTTTCTCACCTCAATTCTTGTTCCCTCTCTTGTCTCATTCTAGTTCTCATTTCGGTTCCCTCTCTCGCCTCGGTTCTCGTCTCGTTCCCTCTCTCGTCCTTTCTCTCGTCTTGTTCTGGTTCTTGTCTCATCTGATTCTGGTTCTCGTCTCGCCTCGTCTCGTGCTCTGGTTCTTGGAACATGCCCTTCTTTCTTCAGTAGGGCCGCTCTAGGAGAACGAGGGGAGGGTACTGTCACGCCTTCCTCTGTGATGAGTGTCTCTGCTGCGCTGCACGGGTGCGGCTGCGATTAAGCGTTCTCGTGTCTGCGTGAGCGTGCGCGCAGCTGAGTCTCGTCATGCGCTGATTTCGCACGCTTTATAAGCCGGAAGTTTTTCTCCTAGGGGGGTGTTGGATCATTTCGCCTTTTCCCTTTTCCCCCCGGTTTTGTTTTGTTCATGTCTGGCTCAAAGTTTAGAGTTTTTTGATCTCGTCTGATCTTGTACGTTTTGGGTCTTGTCTGTCAAGTCAAGTAGGTTTTTGATCTCATCTAGATAAGCCTGTTTTTGGAAACTAAATCTCGATCTTGTGTTTTTTTTAATTTTTAAATTTTTTATTAAGAATAAAATGGACTATTTAAACCCGCCAATCCTGCGAGTGGGTGCGCTCCTTATCCCCGATCCTGCTCCCCCTCCCTTTTTGACAGGAGCTCTGTCATCCGGGAGGAGCTCAGAGTAGAGCCACTGCTCCTCCGCATCGAGAGAGGCCAGCTGAGGTGTTTCGGGCATTTGTCATGGATGCCTCTCGGATGCCTCCCAGGAGAGGTGTTTTGGGCAAGTCCCACCGGGAGGAGACCCAGAGGAAGACCCAGGACTCGCTGGAGGGACTATGTCTCTCGGCTGGCATGGGAACAAGAGTTGGAGGAAGTGTCTGAGGAGAGGGATGTCTACGCATCCCTGCTTGGATTGCTGCCGCTGCGACCCGGTCCCAGATAAATGGTCAGAAGATGAAATGAGATGGGATGAGATGTTTCTCAGCATCATGTTTAAGGGTATGAAAAAGTTGACAGTCTATGTCGCTGCTGTATCAATAATCTCATTAATAGTATCCAAATGGCGAAACACATTTTATAGTTATTTTGCACAGTTATTTTTAATGAGGGCGGTGCGGTGGTGTAGTGAATCGCATGGTTGCCTTACAGCAAGAAGGTCCCAGGTTCGATTCCAGGACTGAGGGTTCTTTCTGTGCGGAGTTTGCATATTCTGCCCGTGCTAGCGTAGGTTTTCTCTGGGTACTCTGGTTTCCTCCCACAGTCCAAAAACATGCAGATTAGGTCAATTGGTGAGTCTAAATTATCCATAAGAGTTAATGTGTGTGTGAGTGGTTGTTTGTCTATGTATTGCCCTGCAATTGACTGGTGACCCATGCAGGGTGTAGCCCTGCCTCTCGCCCTATGTGCGCTGGGATAGGCGCCAGCAGGCCCCCGTCACCTTGAATTATGGAATAAGGGAGTAAGAAGATGAATGAATTTAAAAGCTAAATGAAACAATTATCTTATTATAACAGCTGCACCTGATTATATTTTTTATAGAAAAATACATAAAAGCATTAAGGTCAAAGCCATTATACAATAGTACAACTCAGATGTTCATCTAAACAGTGCGATTATGATCTGTGGAAACATTCTGTAGAGTGGAATCCATTTAAGTAAAACAAACAAAACAAAAAAATGTCAACAGTGTCTTTTGATTTGTATTCAAATTTAAAGTACACAAAATCTCTTCTAAATATTAAAATAATTTACCCTCTGTAATGTCTAAAAAACAGTGTTATAAAAATAAATTTTGAGTTGAATTTTTATCCTCATATTAACATTGAGCATTAAGCAGTGTTGGGTTATCAGAGTCAGCAAGTTCTTTCCTGGCCTAAAAACTATTTAAAGCAGTGACTTACATTTACAACCCAAATTGTAATATTTAGTTAATGAATTTTATTAATATATTCCCAACAGTTGATTCCCTTCATTTGGTAGTGTTTCTCTCGGCTGCACTGCTTCCAATACTGCCAGCTTCCAGTGTTACATGTTTTGTGCAATCAGATTTCACCCTCTCTGTGCTACCAAGTTAATCTAATCTGCCCAAAGCTTTCAGATTCAGTAGTTCTGGTCCATGTAAGTTAAACTATATTAGCAATATGACCGTTTCTTTGACACATCAGATTTCAAATTTACCTCACAGTACAATAAGCATTTTTCTGTTTTTTGATTGGCTCCAGTAAGAAGGCCCCGGGTTTGATTCTTGGCATGGAGATTTCATGCTCTCCCTGTGCTCTTGTGGGTTTTCTCTGAGTACTCCCACAGTTTAAAACATGTACATTAGGTTATTGGTGATTCTAAATTGCCCATAGGAGTGAGTGCGAATGTGTGGGATTATTCGTCTGTGCGGCCCTGCGATAGACCAGCGACCTGTCTATGAAACCACAGTGTTTCAAATTTCAGCAGTCCCAGTGATTCCGAATTAAGGAATAAGTGGGTTAGTAGATGAATGAAGGATCAGTGTTAAACCATTACAGCCAAGTTCAATTAACAAAACACATTTTTTCAATTCTCTTAATTATTCTTATAACTGTTCATTATATGCCAACTAATAATTTATCATGGCAATATACAATTACTCATTTCCTATCCCTAATGTATAATGGCATAATAATATTATGCAGCAATTTATACTGTTATATATAAAGTATATTTAGTATATTTATAAACATCTATTGATTTATCTATGTTTTGTTTGTCACAGTTGTAACATTAAAAATAGGATAAATAATGTTTTTTTGTTTTTCTTAAGATTTGGGTTAGGTGTATCTCTTCTGTGTAGTCCAAATGGGAAAGGAAAAGGGATTAAATTTTTGTCACATACATTATTATACAGTACAACGTATAGCGAAATGTTTTCTTTGCATATCCCCATCTTAGTAAGTTGGGGGTCATAGCGCAGGGTCAGCTATTGTACGGCGCCCCTGGAGTAGGAAGGGTTAAGGGTCTTGCTCAAGGACCCAACAGTGGCGGAGGTGGGGCTTCCTGATCAGCAACCACCACCTTAACCATTGAGCCACCACTGACCCCTCCAAAACCCTTTCAAGTTATACATTAATAAAATTTTTTTTTTTTTAATTTAAATATTTATATTTACTCTATGAAAGGTGACGCACAGACAATTGCTATATTTACCCACTTGCTTGGGCTGGAAAGTTGTTTCAACTTGACACCCACAACCTTGACAGAAGAAATGAGGCAGACATAATGGATTCCAGGGGGAAACAAATGGCAGTTGTACCACAAATTGGTGTCTGTAAATCAACAAATCCTTCCCTATGTTGTGTATTAGCTCATTTATAGACTCTCTGGTTCTGGTTCATTACAGGTCATAACTACTGAATATTATTGTCATATTACATACTCACTACCTATAATCCCTCTAAGCTGCACGCTTGTGCGATTGCTCACTGCTTGCACATTCTCAGCGCACAAGAAAATCTATGCAGCGCATAAAATAAAATTGAATAAAAAAATATTAATAATATATAATATTAGACCTAATTTATTTGATTAACTCAATAATATTGTTTTCTGTACCATTTTGGATTTTAACACAATGGGTAACAGGTGTCCAGTTAATGATACGATAAGATTCACTTACGCTACGCAGCCAATCACAGCAGTAACAATGCTGCTTATGTGCACTGTCGATACGCGCCGAAAGAAGAAAGACGTGAAAATAAAGTAAAATTTAAGTTAGATTTATGCTTAATTTAGTGACATTTATTGAGAATTTTTATTTATGCATATTAATTATGAAATGGTGTTACTACTAGATAATTTATGGCAAG
>JAOTRA010000029.1:14299817-14316865 GCA_026260255.1 Pseudolaguvia tuberculata
CCATTCATTCATTCATTCATTCATTCATTCATTCATTCATTCATTCATTCATCTTCTTACACACTTATTCCCTAATTTGGGCTTATCAATTCAATTATTTATATTATTTTTTATTATTTTTATATTTTTCAGAGCTGGCTAAAGCTTGTAGGGGCTCTAAAATAATTTTATTTATTTATTATCTAAAGCAAACCACTTTAATTGCTTTTTGTTAGAATACAATAAATATAATAACTTTTAAATAATTGAATTTAAAGATATATTTTAAAGTTATTATATATAGTTTTTTTGAATTCTAACAAAAAACAATTAAAGTGCCCTAATTGGCGCAGCCAAAGGAAAAATAAATACTATATTGAAATTATTATATGTACTTATTTAAATAATCTGTGATTCAAGAACAATATATAAAGCTGAATGCAAGTGAAGTCAGATTTACAGATTTACCATAAACAGGGATGTCTTGTATGAAAAATAAATACAAATGTAAAAAAAATTAAGAAATGTATATTTATAGTCCCCAGAAAACCCAGACCTCTTTTCCCTATTGAGCTTACAAATAAATTCTGTACTTTTTCTGACAGATTGTTATTGATCTGGACTTGGTGAAGACCAGTAATTACTTGTCCAGTGATCTAAAGGGTAGTGTCTAATCAATGCTGATGAGCACAAAATACATGTAACATCAATATCCTGACATTAAAAATGTAAACCATTGATAGATTATAAAAAGTACCAAAATGATGTGATAGCAACCTGTCAGACGACATATTTTGTCTTGAAATGTGAACAAATATGATTATACAAACACAATTCACTGATATAAATCTATACATCTCTTGTCAGCCAGAATGTTCTTTGAAAGTTCCATTTCTATATGAAAGGCAGGTTTACATTTTCCCTGGTCACTTGGTTTATTGGTCTATTCTATTCTATTCTATTCTATTCTATTCTATTCTATTCTATTCTATTCTACTCTATTTTATTCTATTCTATTCTATTCTATTCTATTCTATTCTATTCTATTCTATTGCCTTGTTTTCCATACCAACTGCAATATATAATATAAATAATGCAATGTTTTATGGGCTACAATTTTTTAAAAACATTATAATCCAAAAAAGTTGTTTTATAGAATTTTCAGGGTTTAATCACCTAAACCAGGTTCTCTCAAGCAGGCAAATAATATTCAACAATGCATAACACCTTCTGCTGCTTCAGTCTCTCGTGATTGTGCTCATTCTTTGCTCATGTCCACCCAAAATGTCGTGATTCATTGTACTATTAAAGGAGATGAGTGGCTAGGCTGATGAGAGCATGGATGCATAGTGATGCAGAAATGTAGAGAGACTCTCTTCCTCTTTCTTACAACATGGGACACTGTTTATTCCCCAGTGCTCATTAACAACCTTGGCCTGACAGTGTATCCAGCTGCACATCGCCCAATTATCTCCAGGTTTTCGACACAAACCTTAACCAATTTTATGCTTCTTCCAAGTGTGATTCAGGGCTCTTTACTGTGTGAGACCATTATTAGCACAGAGCAATGACTACAGATGAGATTGTGACCATTGTCACAGGTCATGTGTCCTTAACCACTGACTTTCAAGACACAAACAAACCCTCATGAAGAATCTCAAAATGTGTCAGAGTTGCCATAGAGTCAATACATATACAATTGTATTGTTGCATAAATAAATGTTAAGTGATCCATTGACCTGAATTTACACAAGTTGTTAGTAAACATGGTTAAAATGATCTTGCAGAAACTATTTCTTAAGTAATTTAAATCTACACAAGCATTTTATTATCAGCTTGAACATGTGTGACATGTTATCTGCTGTAGCATAAATTAGCAATATGTCCTTATAGCCTGTTTAGTATGTCTCCCAATTACTGGGGCTGTTTAGCAATATTACATGCTACTTCTCACAGCTCTAATAGCTTTTTTACAATCACATGATTCTGATGATGCAAGAAATTCATACTGGAGACTAAAAGTAAAAAAACACAATGAACAAAATATAGGATATGTTGGAAATGATCCTTACATCATGAAGAGGAGTAGATTTTCATTCTTCAATTAAGGTAGTAGGCAAACATCCTTTTACATTAAATGACAAATGAAAGCATGAATATTTACAATATTACTTTAACATATTGGTCAATGATGTTGGTACACCGGAGATTGAGGTGAATTTGACCCCCGCATAAGGTTGGTTTCTCCCAATGATTTTTTTCTCCATTGTGTCACTGGTGGTTCCTTGACACCATCGCAACAGGCTTGCTTAGTTGGGAACGTAATTTACAAATCTGTATCACGCACAATCACAATCGTTTAAAGGTACTACAGAAATAAATTCGACTTGACTTGACTTAGCATGAGTACCAATTCTATTTTGTCCTGTTTAAACTAGCAATAAGCTGCTGTATCGCTCTGCTTTTAGCTACACTAGTTTTAGCTACACTAATAAAAAAAAACCCTCTATGTTTATATAAAAATAAGCGTAGCATGTTTTATATGAATTATATCTGGCCCTCTAATGAATTTGTAAGACTGCCATAACATCATTTGCAAAAGATCTATAATGAGAAATTGAAACCTGATGGGTTCAATTGCAACTACATGCTATTGATTTAGTTCTGAGTTTAAAGCCATTGAATTTTAAGGCATTTAAAGCCATTGAAATTTACTCTCTCACTCAATGTGTTAAACAGGTTCATATTTTGAACATTTGATTAATTTAAGACACAAAAGATGTGTTTATTCAAATGTATTTTAATAAAGAAATAAAAGACGAAAACAATTCTTAGTCTTAGCAAAAATACTAGCAAATAGAGAGGGAAACATTTTTAAGATATGCAAGTCTTGATAGTTTTTTCTTTGTGTCCTGGAGTGGGAGGTGAGGGCAGGTGGTAAAATATATTTATAGTAAATATAGTGACAAAAATCTTGGTTTTAAAAGCTTTCAGATTTCATTAAAAGGATGTGAATTGTGTTTAGAAGATGAAAGAAGGTCTTACTGTTAGGGTATGTAATTAATGACAAAACCTTGTGCTGTCTTGTGATTTAAGTATATCAATAAAAAACTCCAGAAACCATCCAGTGTTTAACAATTGAAATGAGGCGCTGAAAAAAGGTTAACGTATGAAAGAGCCTATTTTAGATCCATCTACTAAGATCTACACTTCTCCTTTTGGCTGCTCCCGTTAGGGGTTGCCATAGCAGATCACTCTTCTCCACACTACCCTGTCCACACTACATTCTCCACACTACCCTGAAAGAGAATTTCGGCACGAACAATGCGATGGAAACTCAAGGGATTGAACAGCTGTGTTCAGCCTTAAGAAAACCACTAATCAGTGGGCTAACCAGAAAAAGGCTTCAATTTACTAAGGAACATAAAGATTAGACTCTGGAGCAATGGAAGGTCATGTGGTTTGATGGGTTTGCGCATCATCAACGCAAGAGCTTGGTGAAAAATTATGCAACGTGGATGGAAATAAATCTTGTAACATAAAAATAAAGCTCATTGAAACAATGCCACATCGAATGCTTACCATAATCAAAGCTAAAGGTCCTACGAAATATTAGAGCAAATTAGACCTTTTTTAGGTATTTTTTTTGACCAGGCAGTATATATACTCATTATCAAAAGCTACAAATGAAACCATAAAAGTTAAAGCTGTGTGTTAGTGAGAGTCTTGGCATATCCACACTTATGGTGTGTATCATAGCAACCATGTGAAAGAAAGGTCAGAAGCATCAGGGTGCCTTAACCTGCTGCTCAGGATATCAGAGTCTGTAGACAGACTACAAGATTGAGAGGAAAATCTCAATATTTCAACCGCTGGATTTGCCACTGGACCTTGTTATCTCAGCTCACTATGAAATAGAAATGTTCCCATCAAGAGAGCAAGATGGTGGATCATTAGAAAGTCAGACGATTTAAAGGTCACTGTACATTCTGTCAGTTATAACTTCGGAGTGAAAGAACTGTGAAGTTTGATCCTGAAAGGACTCATTCAGATCTAACAGATTTCGGGGCCATTTTAATACAGAGATATTGTAGAATTCTTTAATTTTAATAAAATTCATATTTTTTATTTTATTATCCATAAAAAAAATATTTTGCCAGTATACTAAATGTGGTATCAACAGTGTATTTTTTAAAGTAAGTGAATATGTATAATACTCAAAAATGTTATAATGTGAAAATCTTGAACAGATACATATAGAGTATAGCAAATTAAAAACTTCTTTCTTATATGAACATTAAAATTCAGAAATTGTATTTTAGATTTTATATGTAACATTTTATCTGCCTATGGAGGTTTTATTGAACTGTTAACATATAGTGATATAATCCTGTATGAAATATTTCCTATCACAACAATTCTCAGTGCAAAGCCAATTTTTATCATTTTCCTAAGCTGTATTATCAGATGCCTTTAAATTCCTCACAGGGTGAAAAACTTTCAAGGGCACTTACTTTAGAGCTGTGTCACCAAGCCTACCTTAGACAAAAGTACATTTGACTATAAATGCAATGTCTATGCTACTATAATTACTGTAGATGTAATACGTAAATGTCCTGTCACAGTGAGGCTGTGAATTAAATGTTTAACTAATATCTGTAGAAGTAAAACTTTAGCATAGATAAGCTGGGGATTCAGGGAACACAGCGTAATTACATTGAAATTCAATTACTGATCATTTTACACTTCCTACTAGATACAATTTCTCTGCACGAATAAGATTATGACCCAGTAACATGAACCCTGAGCTTAACTTGCTGTTGCTCCTTCTGTTATCTTGTTTCTTCCCACCCCCTGCAAGCAGGTTTTGCACCTCTCCTACATGTGAATGAGCATTTCAGTGTTCAGGGTGAACAGTAATTGACTGATAACACACTCAAGAAATACACTAGTCCTGCTTAATCTTCGTACTGGAATATATTCATGACCAAGATAAAGAGATTTAAAAAGTGCAAAAAGGTAATTGTGTAATTCATGTAATTTCTTATCATGTAATTGATAAGAAAATTAATTAAAAGGCTATATAAAGGGCAATACAGATCAAATCTCTGTTCTGTTGTTTTAAAAGTGCTGTCTAGAATAATCCCCAGTTCAGACATTCATAGATTTTGTTGCTTTGTGTCTAAAATTGATCACTTCTTCAGTGGACTAACTGTGAAATCAATAAGCTGAATGTGATACAACTGTTAAAATCATTGCTCTTTTCGAGAAAATAAAATGTGGCTGAGTCAAAAAAAAAACCCCAAGTGTTCTGTTCATGTATTTATAACATTTTTGAAAGAAACAATACTGTTTCTGTTTCTGTACCTGTTTTTCCCATGCTCTATTTTCTCTTTTTCATTTCACAAATTCACCTGAGACAACTGATTCACCACTTCTGCTTAGGAATGAGGTTGAACCCCAAATCTGATGCTGTAAGGTATTTACAGGGGGGTCTTCTGTGGTGATTTAGAGCTTTGACCTATTCTCTGAGCTCAGCCCCTTAATCATTGTCTGTGCTGCAAATTTTCACTGCTGGGTAAGACAAAGTGGATGACTATATCATGAGATCTGCTCCAGTGCCCTTTTAAGTCATCTCAATTAATTTTAGGGTCAGTGGATGAAAGGGCAGTCACCTTTGGACAAAATAATCCTGAATAATGAATTCCATGAATAAATCGATGCAGGACACAAGTTCAAAGCATACTATACACAAAAAGTAATTTACTGTGAAAAGGAAGGTGGAGCCATGTGTAGGTATATTTTTTTTTTACATGTGATCATCTGAATGCATACAATAAACTATTATAAGAAAAATGATTAAAATCTAAAATAGTAAATCTTGCAAAAAAATGTGCAACAACACTTCAAGTGATGAAACACCTTGAACTGACAAATAGAGTTCCACGAAGGAAAAAGCTTATGTACTAATATGCGGAACTTGATCTTGCGTTAAAAGGGTTGAGACATGGGATTTAACAATCAGCATTTTGAACTGAAACTTGAAGGGCCTGGTTGAGGTTCCTCAAATCAAGAATAGCCCTGCTCCATTCTCCTTTCTTGGGTACACTTTGTTTCTCGAGAATACCATGGAACCTGGGCAGGTGTCATGCATCTGTTGAACTTCATAGCCAACCCATCTGCCATAGGCAGGGTGGGATTGCTGTGCTGGGCTTAGGGAGGCGCAGTAATCAGATGTAAGCCAGTCTTTCAACTGCATGACACCCTCATGTGGTTTGCTCTGGTGCCACGGATGTATGTGTCAACTTTGGAATTCTTTTCTATATTCCAAGGGCAAAGTAACTCTGCAATAGCACTACAGACCATTAGAACAAATATTAGAACAAAATGGCGTATTGAATAAGTATCAGTACATCAACCCAATTTTCTAAATATATATTCTGATATAACATGTTTAAGGTATCATTGTTTGTTAACTTAATATAAAAAATGAATAACCCGGATCCCACACAACTTAACCTTTGGATCTGAAAGTCCTCAGTTTTCCATACATTTGTTACATTTGACACTTAATTTACTTGACGGATTATCTTGAAGGGCCCAATATATCTGGGGCTTAATTTTTTACTTAGTAATTTCAGCCTTAGTTGTTAGTAGACAGCCAGACCTGTTGGTCCGGTTGGTAGGAAAGGGGTGGCTGACGTCTCTTATCTGCCTGCCGCTTTTGGGAGCTAATGGACCTTTGTAGCCTCACGTGGGTTCCCTCCCATGTCCGCACACTGCGCTGGTACCAGTCCTCCACCAATATAACATTAGCAGGTTCCCCTGACCACGGGAACAGGGGATGCTGGTAACCTAGTATACACTGAAAGGGAGTGTGTGAGTGAGTTTTGCGCATACTCAGCCCAGGGCAGGAATTCGCTCCAGCGATGCTGGTCGTGCGCACAGTAGGAGCGAAGTTAGCGACCCAACTCCTGGTTCATGCGCACCCTTGGATTGAGGGTGGTAGCCAGAGGTGAAACTCACATTGATGTCTAGATGCTTACAAAACTCTGCCCAGTCTCTGAAAAATATTTTTGAAAATATGGTTGAACAATAGGTTAGCTGTCTGAGCGGCAGTGGGTAACCTTTTTAGAAGAATTAGATGACAGGACTTCGAAAACCAATTCACCACTGTTAGTACTGTAGTGTGCCCATTGGAAGGCGGAAGATCGGTAACAAAGTCAATGGCGAGATGGGACCAGGGACGCTGGGGAACTGGCAGCGGATGTAGAAGGCCCTCAGGCAGGTGCCTCGGTGTCTTCGCTTGTGCGCACTCAGTACACGATCGCACAAAGTCTCTCACTTCCTTTGGCATACGCGGCCACCAATATGTGCCGCTTAACAACTCAAGAGTCCTTCGAACACCTGGGTGCCCTGAACTCAGAGAAGTGTGTGCCCATAACATTAACTGCTGGCAAAACTCTGGGAGGACAAAGACCTTACCTCGCTGGCCTTGAGGATCTCTTCCGCCAGGTCCCACAACACTGGTGCCACTACAATGCTGGTGTTAAGGATGCCTTTTTCAGAAGTGTCTCGATTGGCCTGATCATACCTGCGAGAGAAAGCATCAGCCTTACTGTTCTTTGTCCCTGGCCTGTAAATGACAGTAAAATTGAACCGGGTGAAGAACAATCCCCAGCGTGCTTGTTGTTCGTTTAGCCGATGTGCCCCCTTTATATACTCTAGATTGCGGTGGTCCGTTAGGACTTTAAATGGTTGCGTACTCCCTTCTAGCCAGTGCCACCACTCCAACAGTGCCTCCTTAATGGCCAACAACTCCTTATTCCCTACATCGTAGTTGATTTCTGCTGGGGTGAGTTTATGCAAGAAGTGAGCACCGTGGGATCCGGGTGGACGAGAGTGGGCGCTACGATAAATTTATGCCTTAATATTTTGAATGCCTTAGTAACTGACTTGGTCCAGGCTAATTTGGCGGGCTTCCCCTTAAGGAGGGAAGTCAGTGGGGCTGCAGTGAGACTGAAGTTTCTAATGAAGGGCTGATAGAAATTAGCGAACTCCGAAAAGTGCTGAAGTTCCCTGATCGTCCGAGGTTTGGGCCAGTCCCGCACGGCCTGAACCCGACCCGGCTCCATCATTAACTTCAGCTGAGGAATTTGCACTTTTCACATACAACTTGTTTGCCCATAATCTTTGCAGAATGGTCCTGACGTGGCCCACATGCTGCTTTTAGTTCTGCGAAAAAATCTAAATATCATTAATATATGCAATCACTCGGACATTGAGGAGGTCACGAAAAATGTCATTGATAAACAACTGAAATACCACCGGGGCATTGCAAAGTCCATATGGCATGACCAAGTACTCATAGTGGCCCTTTGAGGTGATGAAATCAGTCTTCCACTCGTCCCCGCGGCGAATTCGCACCATGTTATATGTGCTGCGCAGATCCAGCTTAGTGAAAATACGCGCTTCTCGCAATTGTTCCAGAGCTGCCGGCACCAGAGGAAGGGGATAGTGGTTCTTTACCGTGATGCTATCTAACCCCCAATAGTCTATACAAGGATGCAAGCTCCCACCCTTTTTCTCAATAAAGAAAAACTCTGCAGCGGCTGGTGAAGATGATGGCCGAATATGACCTGACGATAGGGCTTCTTCGATGTATTGGTCGAGGGCCATCATTTTGGGTCTAGATAGGGGGTAGATGCGACTCTTTGGAGGAACTGCCTTATCTAAAAGTTGTATACTGCAGTCCACATTGCGATGTGGTGGTAGTTCAGCTGCCTTCTCCTTGCTAAACACTTCAGCTAGGTACCAATAGCAGGAAGGAACGATCTCAGGACATAAAGCCATATTTAAGCAGGGGGCATATCTTTTATTAATCCCTTCGTGTATACAAAATTCACCACACCTCTGAGACCATTGTACAATTGTCTTTTTACTCCATGAAATGACAGGGTCATGTAATACCACCATGGGAAAGCTTAAAATGAGAGGGGTTTTTGGGGCTTGTGTCACATAAAATGCTATTTTTTCCTTGTGGGTGGAGTCAAGTTCAAGCAATAACAGCGCGTCTTTTTCGTGATGGCTTCCCCGATTGGGTGTGCGTCTATGGCGGTAATGTGGATGGCACAGTGGGCACACGTAAGTTTTTAAACAGCCTTTCATCGATTAAATTTATTGCTGAGTTCACAAGGGCAGAAAACACACGAGAAACATTATTAAAGCGCAATCGCGCTCTTACAGAGAAGCTTGCTTCCGCGTTGACGGTGTAAGCTTGAGCACTTACTTTGTGTTGTGGTTTCCGCGTTATCGCTGGACACTGTAGGCAGTGGTGTCCAGGCTCTCCACAGTATACACATAAGCCCAGTCGCTGGCGGCGCAGCTTTTCCTCCGCACTTAGCTTGTGTGCTCCGATTTGCATAGGCTGAGAGTCGGGAAGTCGCTGAGCGGTATTAAGTTCAACCGCGGAGTGGGGGTGAGGTGAACAAGTTGGGTGATTTTGCACTAGATTATCTACACAGATCACCGGATCGTCTTCTCCCAGGCACACCAGTTCTGTCTGAAGCTCCGTTCTTATCCCCTCCTTAAACAGTACCTTTAGGGCGATATCATTCATGCCACTCTCAGCTCCCAGGGTGCGGAAAGAGACAGCATAGTCAGCGGCCGAATGAGTTACTTGACGCAGGCACAGTAAACGTGTGGACACATCGAGCCATGGGCGTGGCCTGAGGTGATACGGCAGGCACGGCGGCTGGCGTGGAGAGTGTGTTTACCTGGCCCTGTAAGACCTGGATGGTCCGCACTTGTAAGTTCAAGGCAGCTAAGAGGTCTTCCAAAGTCCTGCTCTCTGCTGGTTCCGTAGGGGGCGAAGTATTCTGTGACATCGAGAGTTTAGAATAATCTGCCAGATCCATAATGCAGTAGACAGGCACGTTATTTATTAGGGAAAGCTGGGAAGGAGGAAGGGCAATCAAAATCCAAATCGTGATGTTAGAGAGAGTGTCAGTTGTCAGTCCAAGAATAGCAAGAAATACAACGCTCAGTAAAGGCCTAGGGCAGCAAATACTTTGCGTCTGGCTCCTGAGAACCTCCTGCTTAAATACGGAGCTCAAGCCCAATTAACCCAGCCAGGAAGTACTTCATCAGTATTCGGGCGAGGGCGCCCTCTCCAGGCGGTCCTCCGAAGTTGCAGTTTTCACAATAGGAGTCGCATCCCCTGTTAGCTGTGCAGTGGAACCAAATCGAGGAAAAAGCATTTTGCACTTTCCAAAAGCCTTATTTCCCCCCTTTTTTGCAACAGCTGTCAGAGCTGCTCAGTTGTGCAGAAGTAGTACCTGTCTTCTTGTGTTTCCAACTTCTCTTCACTGTCTCATTGAGAATTCCAGTGCTCACCTGACAAGCCCTCAGCAGAGGCCTCCTGCCATCTGGCCCCATTTGCATGCTAGCAGCCAATAGAACACTCGGGAGAAGCTGGGGTTTAAAAGACTGGTGTCTGGCTGCAGTAATATATGAAGCGGGCATCTACAGGAGCTAAAGCGCTAAATTGCCATCTGGAGATCAACAAAAAAATTTAAAAAGAGAACAAGTAAGATGACTGAGACCCACTGCCCAGTGAAAATTAATTCCTGTCTAATCAACACAGTCAGCAGTGCATATAAGCTGCTTAGCCCTAGCTCATTTGCCTTCTGGCCTTTAAATGTAGCAGATAAAAGCTTTTGTCTTGGGAAAGTAGAATGTGATTAGACCATTTTCTTTGCTATCTGCTTTTTACATTCACTATTAAAAAAGACTGAGTAGTGGTAAATTCAATTTTCTGTGCTGTGTAAAAAGAAGCATAGATTTTAAATCTTGATATGTGAAGATTAATGGTATAACTGAATTAATATAAGACATGCATGATGAATTCAGTCACGGCGATCAGTCTTTAGAACCCAAGTGCAGTTTATTTACAAATTTAACAGGCATAAAAAACAGAACAGAACAGAACAGAACAGAACAGAACAGAACAGAACAGAACAGAACAGAACAGAACAGAACAGAAAAATGAATGAACAGAACAGAACAGAAAAATTAATAAACAGGTCTAACTACTCGACAGTTGTCCACAATAATGACAAAAGAGACAGCACCTTATATGGACACCTGACAATTAACAAGACAAGACACACCTGAAACTAATAGACAGGGGAACCTCATGGCCAACATGGACAGGACAAGGATTAGCTTAGCTACCTAGCTAACAGCATAGCCTATCTAGCTAGCATAGCTAAGCTAAATCACAACAAACAAGACAACATTCATTAATTTATCTTCATCTTACCCGCTTGTTCCCTAATTATGGATCACAGGGGTCTGCTTGGAGCCTCCCTGTGCACATAGGGCGAGAAGCAGTGGTTGGGTCGCCAGTCCATAGCAGGGCACACATAGACGAACAACCACTCACACACATTCACTACTATTGGAAATTTTGACTCACCCATCAACGTAAATCTTTTTAGATGGTGGGAGGAAACCAGAGTAAACGATGAAAACTCAAGTGCAGGGAGAACATGCAAAGTCCGCACAGAAAGATCCCAGATCCGGCAATGGGACACAAGACAACATGAAAACCTAAATATGACACAACAAACCCAAATGCTTACAACATGTTCTACAGATTGTTTTACTGTGCCACATGTCACCTTTCAAATCTTTCAGAATGTTAAGCATTTTTCACTGGCAATGGTATATTGTAAATATTTTGATGATCTTATTTTGAATAAAACATTATTGGCTCCTACTGCAAATGAATAAGTGAGAGCATCAGTGTGACTGACCTGAACAGCATGTATACATTATCTAGTGCATGTTGCAGGGAAGTCAGAGTAAATGCGTTTGTAGAGTTTATGTGTTGTACAATTATTGCACACAACTCGCTTTCAAGAAGTAAATATGCTATGAGTAATGGTGGGCCTGTGCCCCAGGCGTTTTGACAGGGGCAAATCAATATGTGGTGCTGGACATTGAACCCCGATTTTCCAATTAGCAGTCCAACACCTTAGCCACCGTACTATTACAATACTTCTCCCAGATTTATTAAGCAAGTCACTGCTGTTGTAACATCACACACTTACAAAAGTAGCTTTCCACAATGTCTAATCAAGCATGTCCGCTGTAACGGTTCCCCTCCACCCACCACCAGAGGAAGGCTATTAAAACTTGCGCCATGCTAATGCACATTGCAAAGTATTGTTTGTCTCTATGCTGCCTTGTCTCTATTGTTTGCCTCTGACTCTGCCTTGTTATCAGGATTTTTGATTTATGGCTGTTTTTTGACCATGAGTTTAAGTGTTTTGGGATTTGTTTGCTTGATTCTCTTCCTACTGTGTACTGACCCATTTCCAGATTATGACTCTGCTTACGAACTTTGTTTGGACTTAAAGAAAACTAGTTTCTGCATTATGGATCCACCTCATTACACCCACAGTCGCAACCTGCAATGGAGCCATGACTCTAATCATGACTCTAATTTTTTCTTAAGAACTTCCACATCATTGCATTCTGTTTTTCAGTGTCTCAACCTTTTTGGAATTGAGTTTTTATATGTTTCCTGATCTAATGGTTCTATGATTTGAAAACTCATTTCTGTTCACTGGATTTCATGTATGAATTTTTTTTTTTACTTGTCATTTAAATTATAAAATTCCAATTTCTGCAGTTCACATTTAAACTAAAAAACAAAACTAAGCATCTTAAAAGTAAGTATAATGACAGTCAACATAATGTCAAAACCTTATTTCAAAGGTTTGTGGTCACTTGAGCATGACAAAAACATGCAATCCCAAGCAAATCTTATTCCAGATTTATTCCCATTTTGCTTTTTCATTAAACTCCATTTATCTAGTAAGACTTTCCAGTCCATTGTGAAGCTTGAATGTGAGATATCTCTTCATTCAGCTCCAGCAGTATTAGTGAAATCAGACACTAATGTCAGGTAAGGAGGTCTGGGGGTACAGTTGCCATTCCAGTTCATCCCAAAGTGGTGTTAAGGTCAGGACTTTGTGACAAACACTATTTTTTTCATTGTAATAGTGGCACAGTCTGTCAGTCTTATTTTCTAATTCTGTATCACAGGAATCTGCTGGAGCTTATCCAAGCTCTGTAAAGAGTCGAAAGGCAGGAGGAGTACACCCTGTGTAGGTCGCCAGTCCATACAAATGATGGGTGTTCACACTTTAGTAATTATTGTACTGGTTTTCAAGCACTAAAATTAGTAGAGAAGTTCAGTGAACAGATCATATTTCCAGTTCTCACTTAATATTTGATATCTCTTCTCAATTTTCCATACTGTAGCTTATTGGAAGAAATTAACGGTAGCAGTGTCCTGTGCTAAGAGGCTTGGCTGTTTTAACCTGTGAGTCTGGCCTAGTTTCCTGGCTGGTTGAGTGTGTGAGGTTGCTGTGACACTTATTCGCTTTTCATTAATCACCTTGGTTCCACTGTGGGCTTTATGTCATCATTACTGACTCAGCCGCAGCATCTACAAAGTACTCTGGCACATTTGAGCATTTCATTACCTATATGCAAATAGCTGAATGCCTCAGGTCATAATTTTAAGTAGGTTGCAGCAGACCTGTACACACAGAATGTGTGTGTTTGGTTGTTTGTCTATGTTTGGCTCTGCGATGGACTGGTGAACTGTACAAGGTGTACCCCTGCCTCTCGGCCTGTGTGTGCTGGAATAGGCTCCAGCAGACCCCTGTGACTGCGAATTTGGTAATTAGGTAAGAAGATGAATGAATTAATATCTGAGTAACAACAGCAAACCATGTTACATGTTAAAATCTGACTTTGCATGCAGAAAACGTGTCATTTTAGCCTTTTCAGTGTATATCAGAAAATTTTCCCACAATGCACTCATTGTCCCAGGAGAGACCCAACTGGACCCAAAGATGACATACAGTACTTTTATCAGTTTTAATAACATTAATAGAAACCATCTAAATTATGTAAAAGCAACCAAGAACAAGTCAAGTCATTTTTATTTATATAGCACAGTTTAACAATTGACATTGTTTCAAAGCAGCTTGACAGAATTACATAATTAATTGATTAATATCTATAAATAAAGAGTATCCAAATAAGCAAGGCAGAGGCTACAGCGGCAAGTAACCAAAACTCTATCGATGGCAGAATGGAGAAAAAACCTTGGCTCAGTTGGGGTCAGTTCTCGTCTGACCAGATACTCAGGTTACCCATGCTGCAGCAAAATTCCTTTGGTCTCGTCTAGATATCAGTCTGGAAGACAAGATCAATGAGGGCAAACTGCCTTATTGTGTCCAAGTGCTAATTCACCAACTAGGCTGGTGGCGAAAGGTGAGCTTGAAATAACCCAGAAACAGACGTATGTTAATGTAGATCCCATTCAATTTTTTATATATTGTGTTTTACTGGTGGTTTTTCCTCATTCCGGTTGATCTGATTATTGCAGCCTATCAATAACTAAATTTAAATAATGAAAAAGTGGTCTATTATGTGTAGGCCAGATTAAAGAGACGCGTTTTCAATGTAGTTTTAAAAGTGTGAACAGCGTCCCTGAACAGCGTTGGGAAAATTATTCCAAAGTTTAGGGACTAGATATAAAAGCCTTTACCATATGCACACAAGGTGAGAGAAGGGGGTACACCCTGGACAGGTCACCAGTCCATCTCAGGACAACACACACACACACGCACGCACGCACGCACGCACGCACGCACGCACGCACGCACACACACACACACACACACACACACCATTGAGCTGCCCACACCCACATAATTTAAAAAATATGAAGTTGAAAATAATTTAGAGAACAAAGCTGTTATAAAATAACAATACCCATTTGCAGCTAATGTGTTAGGGTTAGTGTAATTAAGTGTACTGTTGGATTTATGGAAAAACTCTCTGTATCTCCTTAACTAATATTAAATGCAATTATATAATAATAACTTCTACTTGTTAACATTAATTGTTATTTCTGTTTATGTGAAAGAAAAGATTGTATTTTAAGATGTGTTTTAAGGTGTATTATAAAAAAAATAAATAAAAAGAGACGGTTTCAAAAAGACTTTAACGAGGACGGCTTGGGCAACAAAGTAGGAAGAAGATTAATCTTAGCGATTTAGGGAGTGGTGTTTTCAGTCTGAAAGAATCTGTCTGACCTTTTTGGATGATCATGCAGTTTCAGATAATGATTCTCAGTGGGGAAGCGGTGGTGTGAATTAAGAGTGTCTTTCACTATGTCATCGAAAATAATCAGTCCTGGGCTCAGGGTCTCAGAATGAGAACCAGATGGGGAATGAAATGAACCGTGAAGGGCAGAGGTACATTTGCTCAAATAGATACCTCACAAACACATATACATTTACTGAAACACAGTATAGATGTATATTATTGCAAATAATAAAAAAACCCCAGATAAATTAATCCTTATGCATTTATAGGAAAGCACTGCCTGCGATTATAATCTCCGGTGAGCTGTCCTTTTGATTCCACTCATAATGAATATTTAAAAGTTTACCCAGAGCAAACCATAATATTTACTGTTGTTCTTGCTGAGCTTGCCATGACTTTCAATACTGAGTCACAGGCATTTTCTTCAACATAACTTTAAAATTAGGGACATCCTATGTGGAAGAAAATAAGGATCATCATCAAACCTCTTGACCTTTTTCACATTTAGTCACCTTACAATGAGTAGATAAGAATGGTTCAATCCTCTTAATGTTATGGAGGATGAATCTGCTTATCCAATTCATTATTGAGACACAAATGATGTACAATTTGTAAATATTCTACCAAAAACAAACAAATATTATTGATTGTATTGTGTGTGTATTTCCCCCTCTCCATAATACACCATAATACTAATAATTAGACATTAGATCCATATGTAGTTTCTGCACAAAACATTGCTACAAATTTAAAAGCACATAATTGTCTAGAACATTTTTGGATGTTGAATTTTGTATGTGGAATTAAATTATTCATTTACGCTTTACCAACTGGGCAATTCCCCTGTGAACAAAGCCCCTGAGCTTCATTAAGACACTGCGTTATGGTTGGAGGAAACAAACTTTCTGTACAAAGCCCTGACCGTTCCACCACTGAACACCTATGGGATATAGTGACCTCACTAATACTATTGTGTTGATTGAACAAATTCAACCTCTAAATTGTAGTGGAACAGCACATGTTTGTGATAATCAGGTCTCCAGAAACTTTTGTCAATATAGTGTACATGTAGCTACAGTTTTCAGAAATTGGTTCTTAATGAGATAATGAGAATAAATAAATGAAATCTTAAAAAGTAATGATCTTATACAGATAAGTTAAGCCAGATATTTCATCAGGCCATTCATTATAGATAGTAGAGAGAACTGACTATTCATAACAATTTAACTGCACCCATCTATCCACCCTCTATAGTTTTTCACAGTATCTGAAAGAGGGAGGAGATAATGTAAACAGCATACCTCTTTTAATTAAATGCCAGTTTAATTAAGATGCTGAATTGCAGTTGGATTGCTTTGAGTCCAAATCAGAGCACGGGGCAAGGCAAATGAGCCATCAAGAGGTCTAGACCTCAACTCACACATTAGGTGTTTAAGCGTGGCCAGAATTTTAATAGCAGGAATCAGTGTCTCTATTACATTTTAAATACTGACATAAATGCTTTGCAAACTTCAGACCATTGATTTTTTCAGTTTATGGGTTCTTTAGCAAAGCATTGTGTATGTGTATGTGTATGTACCAGTGACTTACACTGAAGTTTGCAGCTGGGGATTATTTTAGAGTTAAATGAATAATAAAAAAAAAAAGAATAAAAATAGAATAAAAAAAGTCACAGCTTAATTGACTGCTTACACACCACACTGATTACTGGTACTTTAAATAAAAATTGTAAAAATGTATTCATATTAATTTAATACAATGTATATACAGTTTGCAAAAAAATACAATATCATTATTGTCATGCCTCCTCAGTCACCGCCTCACTCTCCCGAATACTAATCCTGCTCACCTGTCTCTCGTTCCAAGCCAAT
>JAOTRA010000029.1:14316965-14331495 GCA_026260255.1 Pseudolaguvia tuberculata
CGGGCTTGGGACCGGCACTAAGGCTACTCCCTAATGGCTGGGAATTTATGGCCAATTTAGACTCACCAATCCACCTACTGTACATGTTTTTGGACAGTGGGAGGAAACCGGAGTACCCGGGGGAAACCCACAACCCAGAAAAGTCTGACACGTTATGTCAGTCAGTTACCACAAATGAAATCTAGATTAAAAAAAGGTGCATTCTTTACTAATTAGTTGAACTGGGCCAGATGGATCAAAGGTACTTAATAAACACATCCTTTCACAAAGCAAATGGTGTTGGTTTTTAATTACATACATTTACAGCATTTGGGCGTTATCCAGACTTACATTTATCTCTGTCTCTTTTACACAACTGAGCAAATAGGGGTTAAAGGCATTGCTCAGGAACACTAGGAGGTGGTTTCGTGGTGCTGGGAATCGAAACCTGGTCTTTCCTTGGTATTAGTCCAACACCATAAACACTAAGCCACCCTTTCCCACACTAAGTTACCCCTTTCTTAGAAATAAGAAAGTAATATTCTGATATCATATTAGGTCAAATGGGAAGCACTTAGTAGGTTTGAAATGTTCTTGTGCTACAGAATAAAGTGTGCAGAAAGTTCTTTTTAATTCTAAAAATGAAGAAAGTTTGTATTCATATTTAAGTAAAATCAAGTTTTTGGCAACTGACGATAGCAGGGATTAAAATGATTTAAAACGTAATAAGGCTTTTAGGGGAAATGCACAAAAGAATAATTTCTAGGTTTATTATACTTCACTTGGCTCTGTGTTGTCTAAAGGTGACGTTAACACCAGTAAATCTTCTAAAGGCCAGCTTTCATTATAAAATGAATAGGACATGCCGTACCTTTTGCTTATACCTATGCTCTGTCCCAGACAGCTGCGATTTATGTTTCAGGGTGAAGAATGTGAACTATTTTCCACTGATTTTTTTTCTTTTTTGCTAAATGATTTACTCTTTCAGGAATAAAAGTTTGAATATTCATTAATTAATTCATTCATCTCCTTACCCGCTTATTCCCAAATCCGGGGTCACGGGGGTCTGCTCTATCCCTGCGCACATAGGGCACAAGAGGCGGAGGTACACCCTGGACGGGTCACCATTCCATATCAGGGCAACACATAGATAAGCAATCATTCACACACATTCACTCCTATGGACAATTTGCAATCACCAATCCACCTAATCATGCATTTTTGGACTGTGGGAGGAAACTGGAGCACCCAGAAGGAAGAACATGCAAACTCCACACAGAAAGATCCCAGCCCGGGAATCGAACCCAAGACCTTCTTGTTGTGAGATGACTGTGCTATCCACTACGCCACTGCGCCGCCCCAGTGTGATTATTGAAACTGTTAAAAGGACATCTGCACAACCATAACAGTGATGCATTTTAAAACTTAATAATGCTTTTTTTTCTTTAGTTAGACCTATTTTTTTCTATTACAATACCTGGACCCTCACAGGCTCTCAGCCTTGGTGTCTTTCAATTGCAGCTTTACTGGAACCTTGTACTCATCTTCCCACGAGTGCCTTTTTTGAGCAAGTGAATAGACGTAAAAAGCATCTCTCTACAGACACACACAAACACACTATCAATTTTAAGGTGGCAGTAAATAAAAGAGAGCAAATGCTGTCCAAGGTGAACAAACATGTCGGTTTTTGTATCAACACGGTCTGCAAACTGGCACTAAACCTGATCATTGATTTTATCCTGATATGCTAAGAATTCACAGACAAAATAGTTGTTATGCTGCATTTAACCTATACATAGCACACTGTCTAGTTAAAACATTGTGAAATATGAAGTTGCTTTCTTAAGCAGCTTTCTCCACCACTCTTTTTGAGCAAGCGTTTTAACAAGGGCAAGGTGGTGTCTGCTTGCGTGGGAGTTCTGCTGTAACGCCGCTGGTGTGATGCTTGCAAAAGCCCTAATTGTGTCTGTCTTTTCCTGTGTAAATGGCAAAATTACCCTTTTCACAGGGTTCTCAACGTAGCTGAATTGAATTGAAGTTTAAAGATCCAGTGTGTTGTTTTTTTTTTTTTTTGGCGGTATGAAACTTGATGTATGTGAGCAGGGCTGATGGAAGGTACAGTCACTGTGCTGTCATGAAAGACAGGAAGGTGGGAGTGATTCAGGCCATCTGTCAAATATATTTGACAAACAGTTTCATAAAATATGCAATGATGACCAATCAAAGAAAATAAATGTTCAATAATTTAAACTGAGAATTTGTTATAGGTTAGCTCATCTCTGTCTCACTGCAGTATGCTTGACTGGGGAGGAAGTGGGGCTATTTGATCAATCAGATAAGCGTTATTTGTGTTAGATACACCAGACTGGAGGATGTGTGTAAGTACCCTGTAGTTTATTTTTTTAACATGTACAGACGAAATATGTTCTTATAAACTTCTCTGTACATAACAAGCCCTTTGAACCAATAAAATGGACACATTATTGTGACTTTTCTGTAAAAGCTGTAATGAGATATAGTGTAGTTTTTTTCTTCAGTTATTACACATCATGCTTGTTAAGACAAACTTGCTTGACTTTATTATTGTTCACTTTCATCTGCAGTAAAAATCCATTTCTGTAGTACCTAGACTAATCCCCTCTCTCAGAGTTACCATCTTCATCTCGGATTGGTCATTCGAGACGACGCATTACTTAAGCAAACGCGTCATTCACTATGGTGCAGCTTTTTGAATGGTTATTGAGAGTGACAGTTGGTATTGTCTTTGATCTTGAACTTGAACTTGAACCTTAACTTATTTGGAAACGCCTGACCTTGTCTAAGTTTTCATGTGCTTTGTCTAAGTCTTTTGTGTTCGTGTTTTTGTTGATGTTTAAACGTATTGAGTTTACTTCCGTTTTTCCTTTTCCCAATTACAGTATTTTGTTTTACATTTCATTTTGTTTATTTGTTAAATCTAGGAAAACATGTTACTGCATAAATAAATTCTCCCCACTCGTAAAATTTCCTGGAGCAAACAAATTGCAACCCTGTGATGGATTGGTGACCTGTCCAGGGTGTATGTCTTCCTCTCGCCCAGTATGCGCTGGGATAGGCTCCATCAGACCCTTGACCCCAAATTACTGATTTAAATGACTAAAACAAATTGAATAAGACAATAAATCTAGTCACATTGACAGTCAGTGGCAAAGTAAAGCTTACCAAATACTTACCATTTAGTATCCAAGTATCAGATCTATCCATTTTGACATAGTATGTGACAAAAGTGCATCAGAATGCTAACTGAACAAATGGATTTTTTGTAAATCCTGTAAAAGCATAATATACAGATATAGGGCTGCACAAGATATTAAATGTTGCAGTGGACATATCGCAATAATCATGTAATGGATTGCAATTTAATAACTTTAAACATCAAATAACAATGTAAGGTCGGATAATAAATATTTGGCATTCGTATGTTGGTTGTGCACATGCGTTGACGCAAAACAGTCAACAAGCCGCAAAGCTTTGATAGCAAGTTAATCTTAATAAAATGAGTCAGCCTGAGGGACCCACAGCTGCTGCTGATGATTTAGTGGAAAAACAAAAAAACACCTAAAAAATATGGCAGTACAAACCACATGCAGTTCTGTGTGTGCGATTGTAAAGTGTAAAAAATTAAATTTTTACAATCACCTCAAAATTATCAATTTGTACCAACTATGCTTTGGTTCGTTTCGATTGTCGTCTCTGGCTTGCTTAGTTGGGGACACTTCATTTACAGATACTAGTTAGTTTAGTGAGTGTTCATTTTTGGTTTTAGTGTAACTATGGTAAGGTAATAGTGTAACTATTATTTGGTTGTTTATATCTTTGACACAATCTGAATCTTATTGTTAAAAGCGCAATTTAAGGTTATATAAAAGGTTAGCTCAATATAAAGGTTTGGCTTGGGTCCTTTCTGGTCCCATCTCTCTTTCTGTCTATAATATTTTATACCTCTGTCCCATCAGTAAAGGAAATAAAGCGCAAAAATATCAATTAGAGATGATAAATCTGAATCCATTTATCTAATCCTTATGTACCATTTATTCAGTTTACCCGAGTCTCACAAATCCTTTGAGTGATTTGATGCCAAAGTAGGCATTCTGACTATTATATAATGTTATTCATGGCTTCTTATCTGCAATCTCTTATCTTACTGATTATACGACTTTTAACTCGGTTTGCTACTTTTTCCTACAGTCACTACTAGTAACAGTCTATTTATTTGATTTGTTGATAACATGAACGTCATCTCTAGAACTCAGAATTCAGATAGTACAACAATGTTGCTTTTCATTCATTCATTCATTCATTCATTCATTCATTCATTCATTCATTCATCCCACTTATTCCTTAATTCGGGGTCACGTGGGTCTGTTGGTGCCTATCCCAGCTCACATTGGGTGAGAGGCAGGGGTATACCCTGGACAGGCCACCAGTCCATCGCAGGGCAACACATAGACAAACAGCCATTCACACACACAATCACTCCTATTGACAATTTAGAATTACCAATCGACCTAATCTGCGGAGTACCCGGAGGAACCCACGCAAGCGGGGAAGAACATGCAAAGTCCGCACAGATAGATCCCAGGCCTGGGAATCGAACCCGGGGCCTCTTGTTGTGAGGCGACCGTACTATCTATTAGGCCCCGCGCCGCCCAATGTTGCCTTTTTACTTCTTAAATATATTATGTATTTACTTGAATTAAGAAGACCAAAGTCTGTTTTTAAAATTAGAAAATGTTGTACATTATTTGCTTGTATACTATTTATAAAAAAAAGAATGGTTTCCATTAATTCCATATATTTTGCTTTTCAGCTTCTGGCAGAATAAGAGGAGCTTTTCAAATACAATTGTTCATTTTTACATTTATACCTGCAAGAGAATTAGACAAAGAAAGAAGATTTAAAAAAACACCCGCTCAGAAACCCTGGAAGTTTTCTGACTGTTATTACTACAGGATTATAAATTTGGTTGAGAAGGAATTGCTGAATACTCAAACAATTCTCTTTTATTGAAAAACTTTAAATATTCTGATGGAAAGAGGTTGTGCCTTATTTAAGGTAAAAACAGCAGCGGGAGTGTAATATCAAGTCGCTAAATGACAGCCATAATGGCAGCATTCGCTTTACTCAAATGCTAATGATTTGAAAATTATTGAAATATGCATTAATCAGAAACAAAAGGAGAGACAAAGGGAAAATCAGAGGGTCAAGTTGTCACTGCTGAGCACCCTTAAGCAAGACTTTTAACCGCCCAAGTCCACATATTAAATACATCATAAATCAGTCTGTATAAGGGAATCTGCTAAAAGCCGGATATTTCAAATGCTTGCAAAATAAGTTGGCGGCTGCTTTTGCATATTTGATGAAAAAAAGTGAGTGTTAGAGAAAGAGAACAAGCTTTACCTGTATTGGAACTTGCTTGCATATCTCCTGACAGCCTAACAAGGACAAAGCCTTGCCAGCCTTCCCATGGCACTGTCATTCATAGCATTCAAGCGATAAAAATAATTGGCAATGAAAACTATTCCCTCATGATGTAGGCTGCACTTTTCCCCCATTTTTTCTCATTCCTTTAGTGCATATTGGCACTGTTATATATCCTAGTATATTTATAGCTCTAGCTTAGCCACAATCTCCTTCTGTGTGTTGATTTTATATTTTCCGAAGCTGACATGTCAATTTGGATGTTTGCTTAAATAATGGTGAGCAGAAATATGCATTATGTGGGTTGATACCATTTTCTAAGTTTTGACTGCTCACCACCTCCACCCTATTTGACACATAATTATTTTGTGTTAGGTAGCTTGTTGACTGATCTTGAATCAGTGTGACCTGTCGTAATAATTAGTTTGAGCTCAGACCCTGTGTCAGGATGTCATGTTCCAGTGGATTATGTTGAATGGTGAGGTTTATAAATCAAGCTGCAGGTGGAAGAAAAAGAGAAATTGCAACCAGGGGATAAAAAATGGAGGAACAAGGAGAAAGTTGGATAGATAGATACATGGGGAGGGGAGATAAAAATTGGAGGGAGGAACATGAAGAATGTCAGCTGTTTGCTTTAAAGTGTATGCAATAAATAACAAATAATAAAGTATACCATACCAGTGCCACCCTTTGAGTGATAAAAAAGCTATGCATGTAAAAATAGTATGGAAAGCTTGTCTCTTGTGCAGAAATGTTCCTTTGAAACAGTGGTGCCGCTGGAGGGAGCGTTCAGTCGGGACAACTCTAATGGCTCATGTGTCTTGTGGGGCCTCCCTCAAAGTTCCGTTTTACTAGTAGCAACAGAACTAAATGTTATATAAAAGTATGTTGGTTGTGGAATGTTATGTGGTAGGTGTGCCTAAACCTCATATTCTTTTATAGAATGCAAAACGTCTAGCGGAGTCCCTGCTTTGAAATTATCGTTTTTCTTATTATCGTTATAAGTCTTGTTTGTATCAGGAGATATAGTCTACATTCATATTTTGTCAAACAAGCTATTTCATTTCTCTTTAAGAAATAATTCTCTATAATTAGATGGCACACATAAACTATTTCTTACTCTAACAACTTAACTCTGTTGATTAATAATAGGACGTTGTACGGAAAAAAATAACTACTATGAGATTTGATGAGGATCCATACATAGAGTCGCTGGTGTAAATAGTTGGAACTTATGAGGTTATATTGAACATAAACATTTTGATTGTACAAACCTGATTCCAAAAAAGTTGGGACACTGTACAAATTGTAAAAAACAAAACAGAATGCAATGATTTGTGAGTTTCAAATTTGAATATTTTATTCAGAATAAAATATAGAAAAATAAATCAAATGTTGAAAGTGAGACATTTTAAAATGTCTTGCCAAATATTGTCTCATTTTGGATTTCATGAAAGCTACACATTACAAAAATGTTGGGACAGGTAGCAAACTTGAGCAACTTGTCTCCTCAGTCCCCAGATGTTTGCAGACTGTAGTAAAAAGAAGAGTGGATTCCACACAGTGGTAAACATGGCTTTGTCCCACCTTTTTTTGAGGTGTGTTGATGCCATGAAATTTTTAATTATTTTTATTATTATTCAAATAATAATTGTTCAAATTATTAATTTGAAATTTCCACCTCATTGCATTCTGTTTTTATTCACAATTTGTACAGCGTTTGGAATTGGGTTTGTAGATAAAACATGTTCAAATATGCTGTGCATCAAATTAGTCAGACTTTTATTGTTTCTGTTAATTATAGGATTATAGGTCCACAACTGAATGATGTGTAACATTTGTGTAACTGCTGGACATTTATTAGCAACAACTGAACTGGCTAGTTTAGCTAAGTTTTGATGGGTAGATGAATTCAATAATTTGTATCAAATGTGTATTTGGGTTACATAACTGAGTTTGATATGATGTCTACATGATTGTAGGAAATATTACATTTTGAATCTTCTCCTGATGGGAACAATTTTTAAAGTTGATCACAAGTGCCTATGATTTAAAAAAATATATATTTTGTCCTTTTTTCTCCGAACTACAAATAAGCTGTTATTGGAAAGGACTGCATTTAATTAACATAAAAAGAACCAATCACAGTGTGATTTGTTCAGGGGCATGAAAATGTACACACAGACCAGTGCTTGCTGGTCCTTGCTCAGGCACCAAGTGGTGGAAAATCAGTTGTCCTGGGAATAAAACTTTGGTCTTCCAAATACTGCACAAATACCTTTGAAGATGGACAATGACATATTGGTGTCAGAGGATTATATTGAAAATCCAATAGAAATGTATACAAAAATGTTCTAAATAGTTTCTAAATTCTAAAATCATTTTCCATCTGCATCAGACTATAAGTCAATGGTCAATGAATGTTACGTACAATGCTATCATTTTTTCCCTATCATACAATTAAGGGTGGGTGGGTGTTTGGGGGGTTTCATGCCTCCTCTAAGACATGTTAAGCTGTCTGACTCTTTATAAAGTGCTTTTATGCTGCATCACAGATCACAAGAAAAGAATTACAGACCCATGAGCTCTCAACCATAGAACATATGATTTTCTGTTATGCCACTTAAGAGTTTGTTCACTTTGTTTTAAGCCCTCATTTTTCTCGTTGTCTTTTATGTCTGTGTATTACTGTTATATTTATATGTACTGGTTTTTTAAGCATATTTGAGGTAAACTCACATTTAAGGGATTTCTGTGCAGTCAACAGATTATGCAGTATTGATTTACATAGGTAACCAAAAAATATGCAGTCTCGTCAGTTTTTTTGTCTCTCTTGTCACTTTTCTATTAGACTATACTGTAATTACATCTGGCTAGCTTTAGTAATTCTCATTTTCATCCAATTCAGCTGTGGTGGTAGCACAGTATGCATTCTGTGTGACTAGATATCACTAAGTTAAATGGACATCTTAATGATGGCAACCAAAAAAAAAAGTCTTTGCCTATCTAATCTCACCAGTCATTAACTTATTCATCTTTATAGACAAATAGAATTGGGGCCCATCTAAAAATTCAGACCTGTGCTCTTATCCATTACCAGTCCAAAAAGATGAAAATGTAATTGTCAGATCAAAATGCTCAGTTGTGGAAATCAAATGTAAGTCGCTGTGGATAAAGCATCTGCCAAATGCTGTAAATGTAAAATGTAAGTAAATACTTGTTTAATCGCACACAATTACTAAAACAATCGATATCTGCATCTCTAAAATCAATGATTGCATTCAGTGATCCTTACCATTTGGGTGAGTAATTAAGTAAAGTAATGTATCTATGCGGTCGTGCGGTGACGTAATAGTTAGCACGGTCGCGGGTTCAATTTCCGGGCCGGGAATCTTTCTGTGTAGAGTTTGCATGTTCTCCCTGCGCTTGCGTGGGATTCCTCTGGGTACTCCAGTTTCCTTTCACAGTCCAAAAACATGCAGATTAGGTCTATTGGTGACTCTAAATTGTCCATAGGAGTGAATGTGTTGTTTGTCTATGTGGTTGTACCACTGCCTCTCACCATATGTGTGCTGGGATAGGCACCAGCAGACCCCCATGACCCCCAATAAAGAATAAGCAGGTAAGAAAATGAGCAAATGAATGAATGAATCTATGTAAACAATCAAATATATGTTCTGATAATTAGGCTTGCAACTAGGAATGTTACACAGGTATGTTATGTAGGCCATGTGTGATATTCTGCAGATTAATTTGTTGCTCAATAAAACTAAACAAGAAAAGCCAAGATAACTTTTAGTCAGCACATTTCAAGTAACACAATAGGACCTAAAGCCTAGGACCTGCTTTAAACTGATGCAAAACATTTTCAAACTGTTTTGCATTAATAAATTTGAAGATCATTCTTATCAGAGTTTAGAGACTAGAGCAGGCTTGACATAACTTGAGGAAGCGCACATATTTGACCAGAAGCTTTTCTTGCTGTCCATTTAGCAAAAAAAAAGATATTCTTTACTTTTTATATCCTTACATTTATTAATAATGTACCTCAGAACTATATTTATTTTATATATATTGACATCCTTTTACTCCTGTAGTAACACTGATATTAAATCAGGTTTTCCTATGTAGAAGATCAAAATGCCAAAATGCTGTAAATTTAGTTACCATTGTTAGGTAGTTTCGGAAATGTGGGGATGACGTGTTCATAATCATTTGTTCATATGGTGTATCTTTTTAAGGTGCTAAGTAAATTATAAATGGCTGCAGACCTTGGGTCAAACTTTGACATTGTGTCATGTGGCCGTTCAGAACCTCTCACAAAGCTATAATAAATGCAAACATGTGGTAAGTGGGCAGAGTAATTATTACCTGACTATTTAACATGCATGGTAAATGCTCCACCATATGCCAGGCTTCTGTTTGTGCCCTATTGTTACTGTAACTCTCTTGTTACAGTCTTTGCTATTCTTATTTTCTGATAACATTTTTCCATCTCAAATAGACTATTTCATTCCTGTTTCTATATTGACAAGCTGCAACATTTGCAGAGAACGAAATGATTTGGTTTGTCCATGAATTTGAGACATGCTAACGTTTGATCTGTTTCAGCTGGTGTGTGACCTATGCATACAAATGTTCAGTCAAGTGTGACCTGACAGCCCGTACGCAGTTCTGACTGAATTACTTTTACATCTTTATCAGCAGCCTCCCAATAAAATCTTATAAAATATCTATTGTTACCTTGATTCCAATCATGATGTTGTCAGTAAACAAACATATTAAAATTATTACAGATTTGAAGATGGAAAAGTAGTTTTACAATTTTACTTGCAATAGAAAATTGAATAGTATTCAGATTGTGATGAATTACTTCAGGACTGTAGAAAAAAAAAAAAATCGTAGTTAGTGATCTAGTGACTAAGTTTTGGCAATTTCACTGCAATGGTTCTGGTTAATTCCTGGACAGGGGCAGCAGTGATTCAAATGGTGCCGAGTTGTTGGTCAGAAAACCCCATCACCTTTTAAAACAGACCTATAACACTTCCTGCTCCAGGGGCACTGTACCATAGCTAACCCTGATTCTTACCCCAACCTTCCATAGGGATATGCTTAGGGGTATGCTAAAAAAAAATTTCATTGTATGTGACAAACGAAATTGAAATTTATGAAAGACAGTTACAGTTAGGCATTTGGCAGCCTTACATTACATTTTGGTCTCTTTTTTTTTTTTTTTACAACTGAACAATTGTGAGTTAAGGGCCTTGCTCAAGGCCCACAGTGGTTGCTTGGTGGAGGTGGGTTTCGAATTCCACCATTCGATTTCTGCTATTAGTCCAACACGTTAACCACTAGGCTGCCACTTCCCACAATATAGAGAAATATAGAGATATGGAACAGTTACCCTTTACCACCTAATTCAATATCAAGTAGTAGTGTGTATAATTGTGCTGGTTAAGGTTGCTAACTGTAATTCAAAAGTTTTGAGTGCAATTTCTAGGCCCACAGCAATCTTCTTATGAGCCCTTGAGTAAGGCTATTAACCCTCAGCTGCTTACTTGACTGAATGTAAATTGCAGTGTATAGAGTGTCTGCCAATTGCAGTAAATGTTAATAGTGGTAATGTCGTTTAGCTAGTATGTCTTCATTATACTGATTCATGCCTCAAATTATATACTGTAAAGCAATTCATTCATCATTGAACTTCATATCATTTTATTTACCAGTGTGCTGGTAATGCTCTCACATATACTATTTATTCTAGTACCTACATCTTCTATTTCTTCTGGTCACCAGTTTTTCAAATATTGCCAGAAATTTGTGTCATCGCAAACACAAGCGATTTTGAAAAACTTACTCCAGATTTATTCCCATTTTGCTATTGGATTAAGTTCCACTCTTGCAGTTAGACTTTCCACTACAATGTGAAACTTAAATGTGAGCAATCTCTTCATTCAGTTTCAACAGTATTAGTTAGTTCAGACACTAATGTCAGGTAAGGAGGTTTGGGGTGCAGTCGCCATCCATTCGTTTATACCCAAAAGTTTTCATAACGGAGATAAGGGGATTTGTGCTCAGGGTCATTGTCATTGTCATTGAGGTCTCTTGAATGGAGTTCTGTTGATTATAATAAAATAAAATGCTACAACATACAAAAATATTCTAGACAACCACATTTTGTGGCTGTGATGCTCCATATATTTTTGAAATTGAAAAAAAATAATAATTTAATCTAAACTATATTTGAAATATATTTCAGGGGAAAAAATTTTTTTTGTTTTTCTGCCATTTGTAATGCAATATATAAAAAATGCAACCAGAACAACTTTATTAGTAAAGAATGATTGTGGTAATTTTGTGAAAAAGGGCATCTGTGTAAAATATCCATCCATCCATTGTCTATACCAGCTTTGCTAGTGTGTTCTGCATAAGTTTTGTTTTTGCTGCTTTGTTTGTTAGATATTAAAGATTTATTTAAAGGCCATTCTCTGTTCCTCTACATTCAGCCAAAATAGTCTGAATCATTTGAGTTTTGTTTGTGCTGCAAAAAGTTTAATTTGTGCTGTTTTGTTTTTGTAGATAATATTTGAAGGTCATTCTCTGGTTACTCAGTCTTCTACATGGTCCAAATGTACCCAAAATAGTCAAAATATTTTGTGAGTTAATTTTAGTTAGTGCTGTTTCGTTTGTAATGATGTCACCAGACTCCACTCTAAACTCATTTAAAATTGTCTCAGTCATTTGCACCTTGTTACTGTCTATAATATAATGTCTAACATTAGACAGCAGAAACCAACACAATCGAAGCACAAACAATATTTTGCCCCCTGCAGCATTTGGAATGTGTGTGGGGAGCTGAGGACATTAATAACTATACAATTAATATTTCAAAGCAGCACAAACAAAACTTTTTAAATGACAAATCAAGGGCAAACAATTGAAACTGTTTCAGTTGAATTTGCAGTGTGTGCAGGTTAAGAAAAACTCATAAACACTGTAAGAAAATTGTAAGAAACTTGTCTTGAACCTTGGACCCCAAGACAAGAACACTATCTCTACTATAACATTCTGCAAGGCATTAATCAATTATGTTTTTATTGTAATTATCTGAAAAGATTTTAATACTGTTGCTTAAAACTATGTAATAATAAGTAAATAAATGTTCATGCAAAATAGCCAAAAAATATGTAATCCTATCTCAGATATAAATGTGCAGAGCACATTTAACTACTACTTAAGGGTTGAAAGGCTTGGAATGAAATGAAGGGTGAACTCATACAGCACTTCAAATTGTGACATTCCAGTAGAGGCTTTAATCAACTGATTATAAGCTCCTTTTGCTAAAATTAACATCCACACATTATCAGACACTATACAGCTCAAGTACTTCTCTATCTTTGGTAATAAATAAAATAGACTGAGCTGCTTTCCACAATCCCACAGTGAACTAAGCCCACAAGCTGTTCAAAGTTTTCATGCACACATCAAAAGTATTCCCCTAAAAAGCATTCTACCATTTGCTGAGGGTAATTTAGAGAGCGGCATGTAATGGGCTGATGTGGAAAAATCATCTACTTTTATCAAAATAACCATGACACAAGAGGATGGAGGGAGAGATGTTTTGAAGTTCACTGTTATGTATCCACATGGACAGAGTGTAGTCCTCCTTCTTTTCGTACTCTAGAGAAAAGGGAATGGCTCCAGTAGACCCTTGACTCCGAATTAGGGTATAGAAAATGAATAGATCCATGTTCTTTATACCAAAGTTAATATATAACAGGTTTAGCAGGTGCTATCCAACATAGCTGATGTAAGACATAAACAATAATACATTTATACAATTTATCATACTTCATACCGTATCTTTGATACCACAAATGTTGTAATGAACTCAATAGTGTAGTTTATTCACAATAGTGTCAAAACAATACACGTAAACTAATCTTGAATTGACTTGGCTTGGCTTGATTTAGCATAGTTTAGCTTAGCTTAGCATCAACAGTAGCAAAACCACGAACAAAACAACAACAAACATGAACTTGACTAGAAAGAGTTTAACTTGACTGAAACTCATGACATTCTTACTGGGACACAACTGAAATCTACAACAAAAGGACACACAAGGGATAATAATAACCGCAAGACTAACCAATGAAAAAATGACACATGGACAAGGATGTTACATGGCAAGAAACAAGACAGGAGGTAAACAAAAGACATGAAGAGAAATATGAATAATATGAACTCAAAACATGACATGTAACTGAAACTATTGTAAAGTATTGTAGAGAGTTGGATCCATTGGTGCTCATTTATTAAGGTGCAGGTTTATAATAGAAATAAGGAAATCCACACGACCAGGCTAAACATTATACAACATTATCCATGCTGTAGTTAGCGCAGTGCTTCTTTAATGGACTGCCTGGAAATCTAAACAGTCCACCCATCCGAGGGCGATGACAGCCTCTGACATAGGGGGGCGTAACTCTTGATCAGAAAAGAAACATGAAACATAACATGAACAAGAAAATAAAACATAAACCGTACAATATAAAAAAAAACTTGAAACGTGAACATGAAACATAAACCTTACAGATGTTTCTTGCCATCACTGTACCACCTTTCAACCACTGGTCAACAAGATACTCCTTAAAACTACCTTCTGAATCTGTTTAGTTGCTTGGTTGTAAGTGCTGATCTTTTCAATGCTGATCCATTTTCATTTATTGAACTTATAAATTATTATGACTTCTAAGGGTATTACAGGTTGCTATGATCAGTGATTTCATGACTTCAGTACTGAATGAATTAACTGTTTCCTAAACCCAAGCAAATTTCATTGCTGTTTTCTGCCTGAAACCTCTTGTTTTGTGTAAGTACTGTATGTGGAGTGATTTGTAATAGACGAGTTTCGGCAAGAGTGAAAGGGAAAGTTTATGGAACTGTAGTGAGGCCAGCGATGATGTACAGTTTAGAGACAGTGGCGTTGTCAAAAAGATAGGAGGCGGAGCTGTAGGTGGCAGAGTTGAAGATGCTGAGATTTTCATTGGGTGTGACAAGGATGGACAGGATTAGAAATGGGTTTATTAGA
>JAOTRA010000029.1:14349952-14360391 GCA_026260255.1 Pseudolaguvia tuberculata
TGTGTGTGTGTGTGTGTGTGTGTGTGTGTGTGTGTGTGTGTGTGTGTGTGTGTGTGTGTGTGTGTGTGTGTGATAAATTCTTGCCAATATCACAGGCTGTTGTGACACATCCAAACACAGGTTTTAAAAGCTGGGATCTATTACATCTCACAAAGAAGATGCAAAGAAAGAGAACATTTTGGATATATGATCTGAATCCACCAGGAACAATTAATAGGTGTCATGCAAAGACTTATAACTCACTGACTCCTTGGTCCTGAAGTAGTAATAGTCTTCAGAGTTGAAAGTCTGACTTGTCTTTCCCTTTTTCCTAAATGCTAAAGTGCTCCTGAGTTTGGCTCATTTAAAGCAAGGTACCAAGAGTAAAGTCTACATTAACTATTGATAACATGAATAATTAACAGTTGAAAGGCGTTTTAAAAAGTACATTAACCGTTTCCACAGGCAAGGTCAACACAGGGATTGGTGGGAATCTGAGAACTTTTAACTTTAATATTGCATTAGTTTTAAAATGTTTTATAATGGTTTCTGAGAATATATTATTACATATTATCTATACATGGACACCATTTTGACTAAATATGTGATAGATGAGTTTATTTTTACAGTGCTATAGATCAGAATGAGTCAAATGGGTTAAATGCAGTCAAACAAATGGACATCCGGGTTGTGTTTGAATTCGGCCACACAATGTATTTGACAGGTTTATGTTTCCATTTACTGTTTTCTTGAGATTGAGAATCGACAGCGGTCATGATGCTGTTGATAGTAGTCATAATGTTTACAGACACTGACTGTGGGAGTGTGCCACTTCGGTTTACTGTTATATGTGGATGTTCTCCCAGAGTTTTTTCAGGGTTCATCTCTGGTTTCTTCATACTGCCAAAAAAAAAAATTTTAATAAAAAATTGGCACAGGATAGAAATGTATCTGTTAATCTTTTTGTGATTTTAAGCTTTTTGTAATTGATTGTATAATGTTTATAATTATCGTCCGAGCAGCTAAATCAGACAAACTGGCAGTCATAGAAAATTTAACTATATCTGTGATCCAATAAAAAGCTTTAGTTTTATCTATTGTTTTTAAAATAATAAAAAAAATCTTCATTATTTGTCACCCCATTCAATGCGCCAGCTAATTATCACACACTTAATATTTATATGATATTAACAAATAACTGAAAAACACACTAACCAGTGCAGCTGTATAGTCTGTGAGAGCTGGATCTCCTGGATCTCCTTCTTGGACCCTGGGGAAATGGTACTTAAATGGTCTGGTCCCCTTCTCAGGCAAACAACTGTTCAATCATACAGGATACCTTGGGGGACTGAAGAAACATGTTGTGACTTTAAGTGTTGCATGGTTTAACACTTCATCAAGCTGCATAGAGCTATATTGATATAACTGGACACAGCCTTTCTCCTTCCTAAACAATCTACTTGTGCGAACATAGTGTCCGCAACAACTCTTGGCTGGTGACATGAAATCTTCATCCCCAGGTGACACCCGAGAGATAATACATTAAACAGACCTATAATTGTGTCTGTAATTCTGCAGATATCAGTTACCCATTCCATCTGAATAAATTATTGCTTAGGTACATTTCACTGTCAGTCATGTTACCTCAACTGAAAGTGTAAAATAGCCTGCAGTTCTAATCTTACATGTTATCAGAACTTCTTCCAAGTTTACAGGAGTGATCTGTGGTCACTTTTAAAGGTCAGTTTAGAACATTGGAAACTTTAATATAGTGCTCATTATTAATAAAAATAGATGCACTAAAACCAATAACTGTCAAAAAAACTATGTTAGCTTTATGAGTAAAAAGCTGCAAAATAATTCAAATTTTTTCAATGGACATTTTTTCATGAACGCCTAAGGCTATGTATTTGAAGACAGTGTACAAAACTTCTTTTTCTCATTTTTGTCTCTGTTACCTGCTTGCTGAAGTACTTAATATTCCCCCCGACTTCACCTAAGAGCTTTAAGTGAGAATCCTGCTTGTGCTCTTTTCATGGTTGAGGTCCCTTTGAGGGCTTTAACTTGGCAGCACCCCGTGGAAAGGTCTGCCCCTTTCCTGTGCTCTCTAACAGCAGCCTATTGGTCCTGCTACCGCTGAGCAAACGAGACTGGGTATGCCTAGAATTGTAACATTATTGATAATAACCGTATGTCTGTGTTGGTCAGTCTACTATTATATATATAATAGTAGAATAGAATAGAATAACCCAGAGAACATCAACATAAACAGTTGATACACTATAAAAAAAGCTTGGCAAACAAAACAGATGCGAAGACAGAAATCGAAACTAATCAGAGCATAGGTCGTAACCAAAAATACAGAGAAACAAAATTCTCAGTACGTAAACTAACCTAATAATACTTGAAATTATGTATCAATGATGATAAAGAATGGAAGCGCGCCGTTTGTATTACAGTTACAGTTACATTTTGGCAGACGCTCTTATCCACAGCAACTTACATTTGGTCTCTTTTTGTGGGTTAAGGGCCTTGCTCAATTACGATCAGGGATACCATGGTCCTTAAACCAGGTACTGGTAGCTTTGGCACTGACAATGGACCTCAGAAAATGCAGTGGACCAACACCAGCAGATGACATGGCCCCCCAAACCATCACTGACTGTGGAAACTTTACACTCTACCTCAAGCAATGCGGATTCTGTGCCTCTCCTCTCTTCTTCCAGGCTCTGGGACCCTGACCTTGCTACATTGTATTTGGAAACATTGCCACACCTCTAAGTAACATTGCTGAGCAACTTTTGAATCAAGCAATTCTAACAGCGTACATTTTTAAAGCATTGTAAGCGCCTTGCACTTGAAACATTAAACCATGACAACTTCTAATCACTAATACGATGCTAAAAGTAAACATAGGAAACATGAAGATAAGTGCTTGAGCAGACAGGATAAGGTTGTACTTGTATCATATATATCATGTATGATATGGGTCACTAAAAAAACTCATCAAATAAACAATGCAGTTTGCTAACAGGTTACTTTTAAATTTAGATTTTAGAAACAATAGAATAAAATAGTATAAAATAATAATAGATACCAAATAAAATGTAATTCATTTATTATCAACAAAGACAACATTTATTATCAGATTTTTTGTGAATTATCTTAAAAATAACATGGTTTACAGATATACATCAAAATAGCAGACGGTTGTGAGCGATTCAGATTTTCTGAGGACTTCAATAATGGTCCTTCATGCCTTGTTTGATTAAAACATTTTAGACTGTCTGTTATTATTAACAGTTTGACAAGCCTATCCTTGAAAAGCCAGAAAACTGGATTGCAGTATTAGTTTTGTTAGAGATTTCCCTAATGTAATCCTTTGCGAACGCCAAGAATTTTAGTTAATTTTAGAAGGTGGCCATGACACTCTAAAAATTATAATAATGGAGCAATTTTGAATATTGTAAAATTATTAGTAGGGACATGATATTCCTTTATTTATCTTCATTAACCATTACTTTTATCAGTGGTGTGCAGTCTGAGCTGCTGGCCTAAACATTATCAGAAGCTGATCTACATTTACAACATTTCTATAGTATTGATGGCTTCTATTATTGTGACATATTAGTGGTGGTATTAAGATGTGTATAAGTCTGAAACAAAGGTGCAGGTAATAAATACCCAGCCACTGCCTTTTAGTGAGTATGCAGATCCAGAACGTATTATACAGACAGCAATCAAACCCTAGTCCTTTCATAATTTCCATATGAAAGGTAATAAAGAGTGTCTGCATGTTGTTGGTGATTTCTGAGGTATAACTGTATTATCATATGTCTTCTGTATAAATTAGAATTGTAAGTCTTGTAACATATTGTCCAGGCTCATTTTTAAACAATTGGCATCAGATGTAAGAACATGAAGTGAATATCTAACTAGAAACTCACCGTGTCTTTGTAATATTTTATTTTCCTTTTGTGCAACCCTGAACATTTTAATATAATGAGGTAGAATCATAAATCCAATGGTATAATTTGTTGTTCAACTGGTGGAAACAGGTTTCAAAAATGTAACAAGATGACAACTTTAAATATAAAATCTGCTTTTGAGTCATACTAATTTGTCACACACACACACTTGGTCCCACAAGGTACTTTCAGACGACAATAAATATTTTAAAAAATCCTTTTGCATTTACAACACATTTATTTTGCACTACTATAAAATAACACAATACTTAACATAAAAGTGACGAACTAAAAAGAGATGGCATCTTCAACATATTATCTGCTTAGCATTCTCATGATTTTTAAACATTTTTGTAATTCAGTCTTATATAAAGTAGCCAACATTTGTAAACACAATTCATTTTCTCCTGCTACCACGGCTTCACCCGATGTCTAGTGATACCTTCTGAGTGTGCACCTGCCATTCAGTTTCTGGGTCCTTTATGGGCGCGTGGTCAGGTGTTTTACCTTTCACTGATTGCATGTCATGGCTGCATTGCCTGGCAACCACGCTTGGAAGTCTGTGATATTACATTATCAGTTTTTGTAAATGTACAGTCAGCTAATTGTTTTACTTATACTTATATTGATTTATATATGTATGTACCAGTTTGTAGCACTGCACACCATGTCTCTTTAACCAATGTTAGTGCCTAAATTCACTAATCATTTTGTTTAAAAGAACAATTCCAGCAACGTGTACGTTTTTATCGAATTAAATATGAGTGTAACAATAAAACAAACATTTGCATATGATGGTCAGTTCTATACCTTCATTCACATCCTGTAGCAAAGGTTTGCACTGCACTATTCTTTATAGCTTTTTTATTGATTCTTGTAGTAAGAAAGATGACAAACATAGACTGCATTAATGATTTGTATCCCTGGTTTATTCAAGGTCCTCTTACTTTGCTATCAGTACCATCTCTTATCCTTAGCCCTGGTGGACCTGTAGCCACATGCCTCATTGACCTCACTCTCCACCTCCCCGAAACCCTTGTAATATGCTGCTCAGAGGGGATTTAAACAGCTCCAAGGTAGTGTCGAGACCCCAGACAACTTGCAATTGAATTCTTCCATTTTTGAGCTATCACACCCAAGCAGAACAGTGAAAATGGGAAAACAGTAGAAAACAAACACATACTCTCCTCATCAAACAGCACACAAAGGCTCTCTTTCACGCAAGCACAGAAGACTGTTTGGAAAAGGTTATAGAAACTAATTCCTTTCTAAATGTACTATACAAACAAATATATTAAAATACCTGAATATCACATCCAGTGATAGTGTTTTTGAACACTCTCAGCTTCCTTCCTCCATTTTGTATGTCATAACCTCCAAACTCATGGAAATACATTTAACTAAATAGTAAAGCAAATGGTTATGGGAATCTTTCCCATTTAGCCACAACAGTCTAGTGAGTTAGTTCAGGATCTAATGTCAGAGGAGGAGGTCAGTAGTGCAGTCAGTGTTCCTGTTCATTCCAGAAGCATTTAGTTGGTGTTTTTGCTGTCAGTGCTGTTTGCAGCACTCTCAGGTTTTTTTTCACACCACCTAAGACTTACCACACTCAAGTGCCAAAATAAAATCTTTTTTTTTTTTCGTGAAGTGGATTAAAGTGACCTTTCCAGAAAATAATATTACATTCAGTTACTCTTCAGAGGGCCACAATGAGACTCATACATTGCATCGTTGGATGACATTTTTTTCGGTTTGTCCTCCCACCCATCACTTCCCTACATGTACAATTTTGGCCAATGTTGCTTAGTGACGGTACTCAACATGAGGCCATTACTGTGTGGTTTTGAATCACAACTGAGTCGTACCAACCAGTCTCTAGCTCTCTGATAAGGAGCACAGAAAGAAGCTGGCTGTAATTTATCTGAGGCTATTTTGTGATTCAGATATACTGTTCTGGGTGCAGCCAAGTGGTAAATTGCTTTCCTCTGGGATCAGGTCGCATTGTGGGGTCGACAAAACAGAGCACATTTCTCTCTCTACCACTAGCCTGTTAAATGGGTCTCACTCTCTAGCTATGGCTGTCTGTCTTTCAGCAACACCACATCTCTCCAAACTGTTAAGTGATAAAATTATTCTATAGGCAGTCATCGGTGTGCTTGTAATTAGGCGCAATAACAGCAGGCATGTAACAGCAGGCTACAGAGATTCAGTGAGCTCTAAAAGGTCAAAATGATGAAAGCCATAAGAGGGAGACAAGACTTTTTCAAAGAATCTTCGGCTACAAATTTGTAGTGATAATTATATATAAACAATTGGCATACTATATACTAAGGTAGTTACACATAAGACAAATTTCTTAAGTATGAAATAAAGCTTTGTCTGTCCCATTTGTGTTGTTTGTTTGAGCTCAGGTCAAATGAGCACTTGTATAAGGAACAAATTGAGCCGATGAATACTGTATCCATATCTTTTCTTGTTTTTGTGTAAGAAGAGTGAAACCTAATGTGGTTTCTGTGTTGTACTGTCTGTTGTTACAGCTTACAGCATGTACTATCTATGTTGTCCATTTTGTAATGATTTTATACTTTCCAGTTGTGCCAAAATTCCATATTTCAATTCCAGTGGGGTTTTCTCATATTTACATTAAAAAAAAAATGTTTTACTGTATATGACATTGGGTGATTATTTTTTCTGTGCCAAATTTATTTATGTAACTTGTACATATCCGTTTTCTTCTATATGTTGTTTAAATATATTCAGTGTGAAACTGAGTCATATTAAATAGTAAACAAATTAAAGATTCACACTGAGATGCAATATGTGTTTGCAGAGGAACAGAAGACTTTCAGATTATTTGTTGTTTTTATTGTCTGTAAAAAAATGATTTGTTAATATAATTGACATTTTTATTATTTAATAAATTAATAAAAAAATTGTTAGTAGAAATACTAAATACATTCATTTAGCTTGTATATACAGTGTGTACGAAAAGTATTCATACTCCCTTAAATTTTCCATTCTTTGTTATATTGCAGCAATTTTTGCCTCATTAATGTTCACACAGCACCCCATATTAACAGAAAAACACAGAATTGTTGACATTTTTGCTGATTTATTAAACAAAAAGCAGAAAAATAAAAGAATGTACGTATTGTGAAGAAAGCTAGAAATACAGGTACAGTGGGGTGTCAAGCTTTTCTTGTGTCTTTGAGGGTTTAGGTTAAATCTTTTCCACTGCCTCTTACATTGGCTGCACAGTAAAACTTTAACCCCAAGCCACCAGAAAAAGACAGACATGAAATTGTAATAGAAATGTAAAAATTCTTACCAAAAGGAAGATTCTAGCTGATTTTTGTCCCAATAAAAATGTCTCTGTTTGATAGATTTCTTGGTCTGGATTGTTACAATACTTGAATAGTTTTGTATTTTGTTTGTAATCATATGAATTCATACACTATATTGCCTATATTGATTTGTATTTACCTGACCATCATATGTAGTTCCACTCCAAACTGATGCTACAAATGTGGAAGCACACTTTTGTCTAGAATGTTTTGTATATTATATATCATTACATTATTCCTTCACTGGAACTAAAAGACTCCCAACACTTTTCCAGCATGACAATGACACAGAGCCTCTGAGCTCTATTAGGACATGCCATGTTATGATTGAATACCCCTCAAACACTTGAGTGCTCTGTGCCATCTTAACTCAAAATTCAACCCACAAAGTGTAGATGAAAAGTCAGGTGACCACAATCCTTTGGCAATATAGTGTATATAGTATTTCTGTTACTGTACAATATAAAGTCTGGAGACTTATACAGTGACAGTAACAGATGGTTCATTTGGAGTGGTAGTAAAGATAAATTGATGTAGTTTCTGTACTAATGCATTCTAACATATGCTTGTGTAGAAAAAAATTCTTATATGTATGTTTTTAAACCCATTGTCTTTAAAATCAGTCTTCACACCAGCTCAAAGTAACCATGTATTTTATCACTTTAAACTCCTATATTGCTCCAGCAATAAAAACCCAAACGGAGAAATAAATTGTCCTTCTTGGTAGTCAGTTATGCATTCAGAAGATTGAGAATGCTGTAATTGATACATTTCTCATCAGTTATTGACTTTTTATTTCAGCAGTATTCAGCAATGTACTGAAATGGTATAATGGCATAGAGTGTACCTTTTGCCCTATGTGTGCTGGAATAAACTCCTGACCCTAAATTAGCGGGTTAGAAGATGATTGAATGAGGAATTCTTAAGTAGATGTGGCTATCAGAATGTAGAAACATAACTGGTGACACTTGATTCCTTTTACATTTACTGTTCACCTTGCCTAAAAGTAATCATACCAAGCTAAACTGGGAACACTTTGAAAGAGTCAAATTCTATGCAAAGATGATGCTTAATTCATGAGGCTGCATTAAATTAACCTAAAAGGGCTACTTGTGATTGATTGATTCTCCAAGTAGACATGGGAATACTCCTCATGTGATGGTTCTTTATGCATGAGGTTACAGCAGGTCATAGACAGTAAAGTTAAATCACAGATTTGGGGCAAATAAATGTATAACCATACAGCTAGATTTGTAAAGAAATTTACACATTTATGAAATGTGATATAATTACCGTATTTTCTGGACTATAGAGCGCATGTGTATATAAGCCGCATCCACTCTATCCGATTCACTTTAATCATCTTTGCTGAAACCCATGAAGTCGTCTTCTTCAGTGTTGAACAGCTTCAAATGCGATTAATCACATCTGTCTCCATCAGTCTTGGTCTCTGTGTCACTGTCATCCTCCGGTGAAGTTTGCTCTGAATGTGCGCCGCTCTGTTTGCGTAGCAAAACCCGGAATCCGTTGGTGACAGTGGATTCTTTCACAGCACTCCACACTGTTAGGATCCACTGACAGATATCAGAAAAGGATGCTTTTCGCATGCGGACAGTTTTTGTGAAAGACTTCTCATGACTTGTAACTTCTGCGTGTGGTTTCCATGATGATTTAAAAATAATGACCAGTTAGTAATTTGTTGTACGTGTTCTATCTGCTAAAGAAAAGGAAGCGTAATATATTTTTCTTTGCATTGATATCTTATTTTTTATTCTAATTCCGGTTAGAGCATCCCTAGCGGTGCAAGAAAAATGAATAGCCACACCTTTGTATGAGCCGCATGGTTCAAAACCTAGGAATAAAGTAGAGGCTTATAGTAAATACAGTAGTTATTTATTGTTGGCATAAATACTGCCAAAAATAAGGGCAAAAGACTGCAGTTATTTAATTGTAATTAAATGTCTCTTTATTTTTGGGTTATAAAAGAACATTTGATTATTATTTATATTATGCATAAATAATAAAAAATATATTACAATTATAGGCTTTCCTAGATTTCTGTATTGTCAATATATTTATTTGCATACCTCTGTACACACTGTAAGGATATTTTAACAGCCAGGGTTGCTGGGAAAGTTTCCCACACAGTTGGACAGTTTTTAAATTTGAATGTGCATGTAAAAGTGGCTTGATAAGGTTTCTACAATTTGGCGGTTTTGAAACATTTGACTAAATATTTAACAAAACTTATGTGTAAAAGATCAGAAATAATATGGGATTGCTCCTTTATTCAACTTATATTAAGGGTCATTTTTAAGTCTTTCTGACAACACATGTTCACTTACTGAAAAAAATCATGCTGTCGATTACAGGTCAAAATGAAAAGTGTCTTAAAGATCATTATTGCAGTATTTCTTTTGGAAATATAGGAATCTGATGTGATGTGGTGTGTTGAGTTAGCTTATGTTATCTGTGTATTATTAGGAATTATCTCAACTACAGAAGCAAGGTGTAATTGCTTATGTTTATCTTTGGTATTTTAGTACTATTACTAACTGAAGCGATGAATGTTTACACATGTTGTACAGTAATGTTGTCTCTGAATGTCGGGTCTGTGCATGTTTATGAGTTTAGAAAGTGTGGGTTTGGCGAGAAGAAAACCTTCAGTGCGATCAAGCTACAATTGACCCAAATGTTTCACTGCAATTGGAATGACAAAGAAGTACAAATCATTCAGATTGACAAAGCATTCAAGAGGCTAATTTTTTTGGAAAACAATGACAAAGACATTCATAATTTTTAATTAATTTTACTTTTAAGAGAAAATGTAATGTACATCTAAAATCCAATGAATTTGTATATTGTAGTATTAGACTAAAATGTATGCTTATTTCTTGTCCTTTGCATTTTATCCTTTAGAGTTTTTCTACGGCATCCACATCATATCTACACAAGAAAAAAAAATCAACAGTGAACTGCATACAGGTAATTTCAATAATTTTATTAAATCAGTCAAAAATTTATGTCAAGCCAAATCTTTAATTTGTCCTGTTATGTACACTAAAGTTTCTAAATTGGCCATAGGAGTGAATGTGTGTGTGTGTGTGTGTGTGTGTGTGTGTGTGTGTGTGTGTGTGTGTGTGTGTGT
>JAOTRA010000029.1:14362386-14375871 GCA_026260255.1 Pseudolaguvia tuberculata
CATTCATTCATTCATTCATTCATTCATTCATTCATTCATTCATCTTCTTAACCACTTATTCCCTAATTCGGGGTCACTAATAGTGTTGGAGCTGAATGAAGAGATCTCATGGTCAAGCCTTATATTGTTGTGGAAAGTAGTCATATTAATTATAACACCTTGAACACAAACTAAGTATTTATCAGCACAATCAAGAATTTTTCATACTGGAAAGGTTAATTGCATAGGCATTAATTACAAGTTAAAAAAGGTTTTTAGAAAATGGTGCATCAGTATTAACATAATGCTGCTGAAATGTTGTGCACTGTGCAGCCGACAGAGCTTATTGCATTTCAAAGAGAATGTTTAATGTGCTGTGGACTTTGTAAACCAGTATCTTGAGTATCCTGCTCATGTCTTGTATCTCCATCTTGTATTTAGTGGGAAAAAAATCTTCCTGACAGCAACCTTAAACTGAACAAATACATAAATTGGTTTGAGATATACTTGTCAATCAGCAGAATTGTACCATCTAAAGAGAGTTGTCATACATTGTGTGTAGATAAAACAGGTGTGTGTAGATGTTTTATATTTTAAACACATTAAGGTTTGTACATACTCATGGATAAATATGAATAAATGCCAATACACATCTTTACAACACAGCTGATTTAAATTTTGGAATCTACACAAAATTTGACAAAAACCTAAACAATCACATACAGCAGAAAATGGAGAATAAATTTTCTGAAATAAACTTTCATGTTGTATTTAGTTGTATTATTCCAATATTGCAGCTTAGCCTCTACAGTGCATCAGCTGCTATACTATCACCTAAGCTGTTGGGCTTTTATAGTGTGGTCTCAGCCTCACATACAACCGCCTAATATTACCTGCTGACATGCAGTTAAATTAGTGAGAATCTAGCATATTTATGGAAGATGTATTGTTACCGCTAAAGGCCAGTGCATACTAATTAGAAATGTTGAAATCATTACATGTTAAAAGACATACATATGACCTCACGTTGTGCCAAGCATGTTTACACACTGCTCTGTCTGTTTCATCGGGTTCAATTTTCTACTGCATTTTCGTTTCTATGAGGAGCATGTTTAAGGGAAAGACAAATAAAATTTGCTTTGCATTTATTACAAGAAAACATAATTCTTTCCCCCTTTGGCTGCTCCCATTAGGGGTCGCTACGGCGGATCAATCCCTTGACCCGAACATTCGATTTGCAATGTTTTATGCTGGATACCCTTCCGAACGCAACCTTTCCATTTATCCTGGCTTGGGACCTGCAATGAGGATGCACTGGCTTGTGCAAAGCTAATGACTGGGTTTTTATGGGCAATTTAGACTCACCAACCTGCCTAATGTACATGTTTTAGACAGTGAGAGGAAACAAGAAATCATAAATCAAGTCACAACCAAAACTTGTTGTGACATTTAAAAAAAAAGATAAGGTTGTTGTAGCAGTCACTCTGTCAGCTGTTGTGGATAACAGCCTTCGATAGAAACTGAAGTGGCCAGTTGAGCTGCATTTACTTGGTTTCTGTCATTATTTTTGGGCACACTTTAAATCTCCTAGAGATCTGTAGCAATGTAGATTTCTCACTCAGTAATAAACTTCCCAATCAATGTGCTTGTCACTTTAACCTGTGCGATTTGAAAGATGCAGGAAACGTTTTAATCTTTTCTTTAACTGATTAATATTCCCCAGTCATGGCTGCTCTGTGTAGTTACAAAATTACTTTCAAAAATTGCCTGAAAAATATAAATAAAATAAAATAATAATTTAAAAAATCTTTAAACATATAATTATGTAAGGTAAAAAGCAGCAATTAATCTATTGGCTAAGTGTGTGCCGAACCGTCATCAAGATCCAGATCAACTGCAATCCGTTGCACCCATTGTTACGCGCTCGGAAGTGCAATATCAGCAGGAGTCAGACTTCGGGAAACACACGTTTATTTAAGGGTAAGTAACCAAAGTAGCAATCTTTAAAGAAAATGAGGATGGGACAGAACGAGGGCAGAGAACGAGGACGGGACAGGACGAGGGACGGGACAGGACGAGGGCAGAGAATGAGGACGAGACAGGACGAGGACAAAGAATGAGGACAGGACGAGGGCAGAGAACGAGGACAGGACGAGGGCAGAGAACAAGGACAGGACAAGGGCGGAGAACAAGGACAGGATGAGGGCAGGGAGCGAGGACGGGATAGGACGAGGGCAGAGAACGAGGAAACCAAGACAGAACTGGAACAGAGCAAGGACATGACATTAAATCAAAACAACAAAACAGAGGGCTGAGGCTCCAAACAGAACAGATAGGGAATACATGACTTCGGCAGGGAAACTAATATACAAAGACAAAAACAAAGCACTCAGCCCATGTCACACAGTAGGAACATGAGGGGGTCCGGGTCCATGAACAGTTCATCGTTCCGGAGGAGCAGGGTCAGGGCGAGGCTTCCAGGCCTCTATGACTGGAACAGAGCGAGGCTTCCAGGCCTCCGTGACAGGAGCAGAATGAGGTCTCCTGGCCTCCATGACAGAAACAGAACAAGGCCTCCGTGACAGGAAGGGATCGAGGCCTCCGTGACAGGAAGGGATCGAGGCCTCCTGGCCTCAGTGACATGAACAGAACGAGGCCTCTTGGCCTCCGTGACAGGAACAGAATCTGGCCTCCTTGACAGGAACAGAACGAGGCCTCCTGGCCTCCATGACGGGAACAGAACGAGGCCTCCATAACTGGAGCATAAAGAGGCCTCCTGGTCTCCATGACGGGAGCAGAACGAGGCCTCCTGGCCTCCGTAACGGGAGCAGGACGAGGCCTCCTGGCCTCCGTGGCTGGAGCAGAATGAGGCCTCCTGGCCTCCGTAACGGGAACAGAACAAGGCCTCCTGGCCTCCTTGACAAGAACAGAATGAGACCTTCTCGCCTCCTTGACAGGAACAGAACGAGGCCTCCAGGCCTCTACGAGAGCAGAGGGTGGCTCCTGGACCGCCACCGGAACAGCCTGGTGGGAGCGCCGCGACCTCCTTGGGACTAGGAAGAGACTTACATGCCTTAATTCGTCCTTTCTGGGACTGAGCTGAATGAGCGTGGTTCATCTGGCGCGTAGGCTCTATCACCTGGGGATTGCCAAAAACTTCAGCCATTAATGAAATTAAAAAATTAACGTCCTCGCGGACTCGCAGGAATAGTTCCCACATGGTGGCACCCCAAGCAAGCACTTTCCCAGTGAGCAGCAAAATAACAAACGCACTCTTCCTGTCTGGAGATAAAAACTCCTCGGGAAAAGTACGGAAGTATCCCTGACATTGTCCAATGAACTCATCGCAATACTCCGTTGACCCGTCATACCTATCGGTAAAAAGAAAATACGGAACCCTAGCCAGTGCATTTGGGGGCGGAGCTTGCGGAGCAACATGCGCGTTCAGCGCAGTCGGACGACCAAAACAAAACTTTTTTTCTACGAGTGGATACTACCCGAGCATGTCCCGCTGACTCCATAGTGAGGGGCGGATTATTCTGTTATGCGTTCAGAAGTGCAATATCAGCAGGAGTCAGACTTCGGGAAACACACGTTTATTTAAGGGTAAGTAACCAAAATAGCAATCTTTAAAGAAACGTAAACAAAACCATGCAGCAACGTTGCTCTAAGGAAAATGATACCTAAACTTCTAAGACGCGAACATAGACCTATAGCAGACGACCGCAATTCCAAACATACACATACACAGTGCTAACATAATAATCCGCGCCATCGTAAGGATGGTGCTCACCTTAAATAACGCACCATCACCCGGCTGATTGATCGCATCGCCAATCAGCAGGTGACAGTGGTTAGTGACGAGGTAGGGGTAGGGCGTGACACCTATTCAGTTCGGGGTTTTTTTCTGCCCATGCCATAGGCATGGTACCAGTCTCTTGTAGTGACAAAGTGGTTTACGGAAATGTGTGTTATTTGTAACCTGTGGCTTTAGTATCACTGGCAAAGTATTAAACACTTACATCCTAAAATAATCTTCAAATCTCTCATGATCATCCCAAAATTCTGACACAGGGAGCATTGACTTTAAAGATTAGCCCCTGAACGTGGTGCAGAACAACATTTTGGACAGATGACATCATGGCTTATAAAATGTTTCTATATAATCTAAACTTGCCATCAGTCTATTTATATATAGTCTTTTTCTTTTGTTTAAATTCATCCATTTATCTTTGATATCTACTGATTCCCTTATTTGCCTGTCCCAGCTCTCTGAAGGGTGAAAAGCAGGAGGAGTATACCCTGGGCAGGTTGCCAGTCCATCACTGGGCCACACTAACACTCACAACTATGGGCAATATAGAAATGACCAATCAACCTCTCATTCATGTTTTAGGAAGAATCCAGAGTATCCCTCTGCATTAACTCACGCAATGCATGGGCAGTACATACAAAGTCCACACAGAAAGGTCCTACCTTGGGAATTGAATCCCTAACCACTAAGCCACTGTGCTGCCGTGTTTAAATTAGTTAATATAATTTTTTTAATTTACTTTGCTAATATTATTTTTATATTTTCTTTACTAAAAAATAACAATACCACCCAATTTCGGCGCATAATCTTTAAATGAAACTACCCATCCTACCTGTATTTATCTCCAGTCTGTATAATTACAAGTTACCTCTTGTATCTACAATATGAAGCTCAAATGTGCTTCAGCATGACAAATTCCCTCTGCCGTGAGGTCCATAGTCTGAACCTTCTCGTTGGCCTTTAACGAAATAAGTGCGACAGCAGTATGATCACAGTACATATATAGGTCCATTGACAGAGACATTGATATGTCCATTTTATTTACGTAATGGTAAACAAGTATAGTTTCATGAAAAAAAAGTAGTTTCATGCTCATCCAAGTGCATCATGAGATATCTCAGTGTCCATCGACTCCAAGCTGCAGTATCTTGGGTTAGCAGTCTATTTTTGTCTACTATATACTAAACGGGCAGCACAGTGGCTTAGGGCTTAGCATTGTTGATTCGAAGTAGAAAGGTCCCGGGTTCTATTCCCAGGCCGGAGCCTTTCTCCGTGGAGTTTGCATATTGCACAAAAAGACCTCTTGCCTCAGAATCGAATCTAAACACTACGCCACCGCATCGCCTCATGTTGGATATATAATTTAAAAAAAGTATAATATATCGAATAGCACATTATTTAGGATGCTGTTTTATATAAACAGATTGTTCATTAATATTGAGCATCCCTAATCCTGATGTATATTTCAATTAAGGGTTTAAGGTTTTATTACTCACCTTTTAAGCTTTTCTCAGCCTTAACACTTAACTTCAAACTTCATTTGAAGAATTATACACTGTGCATCAGCTGGTTTGTCTATGACACCATACTGAGATGAAATTACCATCATAAACATTAAACAGCTCTCTGGGACAGTAGGGATGATGAAAAATGTGGCTTTTTCCCCTGCCTCCTCCATGCCATGCTGTGTGAGGCTTGTAGATGAGTGGTGGCCAGAGTTGAATTAAAGATCATATCAGTGTAGTATAGCTAGATGATGATGATATGAAGTCTGTGTGACAAGAGACTGCAGGAGAAGCAGCTACTGTTTATAACTTAGCAGCTTATGGTTACAGCAGCATACACTGCATATATTTACAATAACGGCTTAAATGCATAATTGGAATGGGATTTGGGTTGTAAGTGAATATGTATGTATATAGAAAATATGGGATAAGACACAATATGAATGCATTATGTGAAATGAAGAGATAAGGCGTTCAGACACAATTGCAGACGCATTTAGAATTAAAAAAGCCTTAAGTTACTCAAAGGTGGAAAGAAAACTAAAGAAATCCGAGAACCCAAAGGAATATAAAAAATATAGAAAAGCATGGCATTGTGCCATGCACTGTGAACAGATTTATTATTCTGACAATAGAAAATGTTAATTTAAGCTTATAATTCTAAGCACAAACTATCTTAAAAAGGCATTAATACAATAGTTTTTTCTTGCTTCACCACTAGTGATTTATTTGTATTATCATAGATAATTAACTGTAAAGTTGGTGGCTTTTTTTCTTCTTCCGCCATGCCAGGCTGTGTGAAGCGTGTGGATGAGTGGTGGCCAGAGTTGTATTAAAAACATATCAGTGTCAGTGTGGTATGGCTAGTCTTCTTCTGATGATGATATGATAATCCTCAGTTGGTGGTATGTACCTATGTAAATAAAGATGTGTACCTGAATTCTGATTCCAGCCAATGTTTATGATTCCGTAACAGAATAATCTGCCCAAAACATGGAGTCAGCGGGACACGCTTGGGTAGTACCCGCCAACGAGGAAAAGTTTTATTTTGGATGTCGTGCTGTGCTTCACCTAACGCACATGTCACGCCACAAGCTCCGCCCCCAGCTGCACCGGTCAACAGAGTATTGCGATACATTTATTAAACAGTGTCGAGTACACTTCGAGACTTTCCCAAATGACTTTTTAATACAGGTAGGCAGGACGAGTGCTTTTGTGGTTTTTATTCCTGCGAGTCAGCGAGGACGTAAATTACCTATTTTTTTTAATGACTGAAGGTTTTGGCAGTCCCAAGGCATTGGGATTCATGCTGCAGCTTAACCAAGCCCTTTCAGCCTTGCCCCAGGATGGACAAGTCATGTCAAAGAAACCTTTTCATAGCTTCAAGGAGGTTGCGGCGCTCCCACCAGGTCCCAAGGAGGTCGCAGCGCTCCCACCAGGTCCCGAGGAGGTCGCGGCACTCCCACTAGGTCCCGAGGAGGTCGCTTCCGCTCCCACCAGGTCCAGAGAAGGTCGCGCTGCTCCCACCAGGTCCTGAGGACGTCGCGGCGCTCTCCTCCGCTGCGGTGGCGGTCCAGGAGCCACCTACTGCTCTCGAGGAGGCCTGAGTACCTGAGTTTTGTGTTTTCTTTCCCAGAGTGTTATGTTTAGACTAATATTTGTTCTGTCTAGAGCCTCAGTCCGCAGGGTTTTTTGTTGTGTTTTGTCTCTGTCCCCGTCCTCAATCTGGTAACTGTCATGTCCTTGCTCTGTCCCCGTCCTTTGTCCTCACTCTATCTATCATGTTCTCGTCTTAGTTCCCTCTTGATCCTTGGCTGTCTTGCTTAGGTCAGTTTCCATCCTTTTCTGTCTCTGATCCTGCCTCTGTCGATGTCTGTTCGTTGTAACCTCTGGTCTGATCTCATTCCCTGTTCCATTTTTTTCCTGTCTTCAGCCCCTATTTTGTTCCTGCACTTGATCTCTCGTTCTCTGCCCTCGTTTCCTCGTTCTCCACGCTTGTTCCCTTATTCTGTCCTTGTTCTTCGCCCTTGATCTCTCATTCTCCGCCCTCGATCTCTCATTCTCCACCCTCGATCTCTTGTTCTCCGCCCTTGATCTCTTTGCTCTCTGTCCCCGATCTCTCTTCGCTCTCCATCCCTGATCTCTCTTCGCTATCCATCCCTGATCTCTCTTTGTACTCTGTCCTCGATCTCGTTTCACTCTCTGTCCTCGATCTCTCTTTGGTCTCGGTCCCAGACCTCTCATCTTTCGTCCTCGTTCTCTGTCCTTGTTCACTCGTTCTTCGTCCTCGTTCTCTGTCCTTGTTCACTTGTTCTTCGTCCTCGTTCTCTGTCCTCGTTCCTTTGTTTTTCATCCTTGTTCTCTGTCCTCGTTCCCTCTTTCTTCATCCTTGTTCTCTGTTCTTGTTCCTTTGTTCTTGTCCTCATTCTCTGTCCTTGTTCCCTCATTCTTCATCCTCATTCTCTGTCCTTGTTCTCTCATTCTTCGTCCGCGTTCTCTGTCCTTGTTTCCTCGTTCTTCATCCTCGTTCTCTGTCTTTGTTCCCTCGTTCTTCGTCCTCGTTCTCTGTCCTTGTTCCTTTGTTCTTGTCCTCATTCTCTGTCCTTGTTCCCTCATTCTTCATCCTCATTCTCTGTCCTTGTTCTCTCATTCTTCGTCCGCGTTCTCTGTCCTTGTTTCCTCGTTCTTCGTCCTTGTTCTCTGTCCTTGTTCACTCGTTCTTTGTCCTCATTCTCTGTCCTCGTTCCCTCGTTCTTCATCCTCGTTCTCTGTCTTTGTTCCCTCGTTCTTTGTCCACGTTCTCTGTCCACGATCTCTCTTCGTGCTCTCTTCAATGTCTTGCTCTCTCATTCTTGTTCTGTTTCTCGTTTGTCTGTCTGGCTTTTTGTCTGTCTGATTCGATTTCCTCCCCTGTACCCGGTTCTATCTGTCTGGGTCTGTTTCTTGTTTGCCCGGGTTTCTGGTTCCTGTCCTTCATGTCCACTCCCCCAGGGGACCATGTCCTCGTCTCAGCCTTTTCTCTCCTCGCTTCTTGCCTGTCTGCTCTCATCTCCCCCTAAGTCGGTCCGTGTCCCTCTGTCTCGCCCTGTCTCGATCCTCTTTCCTCTGTCAGTTCTCGCTCCATTTCGGTCTGGTCTGTCTCGTTTCCTAATTCTGTTCTCCTGGTCCCTGTCTCCGGTCTGTTCCTACACATGCCTCTCGTCTGTCTCCTTCCATGGTCCCTGTCTCTGGTCAGTCCCAGATCTTGTCTGTCTCTGCCCCGGTGTCCTGTTTAGGTCCTAAGGCGAAGCCAGGAGGTATTCTTTGAAGGGGGGGTACTGTCATGCCCTACCCCTTCCACATCACTAACCACCATCGCCGGCTGATTGAAGATGTGATCAAGCAGCCGGGCGATGGTGCGTTATTTAAGGTGGATTATTATTTGAGTGTTATGCGCCAACGTTGCGTGGATATGTTTGTCTCCGATTGTCGTCTTGTCCTAAGAATCTGTTTGTATTAAGTCTGTCAAGATGAGTACCATTTTCATTAGAGCTGCTTTGCTGCACGGTTTCAGTTTAAGTTTTTGTTTATGAATAATTCTCTTGCTACTTACCTGACTAAATAAAGACGTGTACCTGAATTCTGACCCCAGCCCGTGTTTAGGATCCCGTAACAATAGGTGTGTACATATATATATCTGCAAAACGATAATAGAAGTGTAAAAAAGGAAATAAAACAGATGTACTAAATATGAAAAGAAAGGGAAAGGGTATCAATTTTTTTCACATACATGTTTATACAGAGTACAACATATAGTGAAACATATAGAGTCAGCTAGTGTTCATGTGTGTTCAATTCCTGCCTTTTTAATGATGTTATTCTCTTACTATTCTCTTACACTGTTGTTGTTCTTATAATCTATTTTTGATTAGTTCTGCTGACAATGTGTCTCGTTTTGTGAAAATTTTGCACAAGGTTTAAGTGAATGATGTCAAACATCTAAGAGTAGCTAAAAGACATGAGCCATTAGGGAGTGCCTGATGTGGCAGTATGGCCCTGAGGAAAAGGAAAGCGCTAACTGCACTCCACAACCTTTCAGTCTCAGCTTCCCCTTCACTAACCTAACACTGATGTCACCAGTGATAGAGGACACCATTAACTTAGCCAAGGGGAATAGTGTGTGTCCGTCTGTGTTTGGATCTTTAAATCTGATTTTTAAAAAAAACAATGCCAGGTCAACTCAAATTTAATAGTGTGTATGATGAATGCCTAAAATTGCTAAATTGGTGTTTCTACACAAATGAATCCTTTTTTTATAGATAATTAAACAAAAAAATCTGTTACAGTCTCTAAAAAGTGCATTTTTCTGAAGTAGATGTTCTGAAAACTGTGACTGATTAAACACTGCGTTTATAAAATATTTATTTTATTAAAATCTTAAAAAACTGTGTCAATTCTATTGAAACAGATTTTAAGCATGCATAATGTCATATTGGGCAGTGCTTGCATGGGTTTCCTCCAGTTACTCTGGTTTCCTACCACAGTCCAAAAACATGCAGATTAGGTCCATTGGTGATTCTAAATTTTCCATAGGAGTGTGAATGGTTGTTTGTGACCCTGAATTAGATGAATGAATGAATGAATGAATGAATGATCTTGCTGGTATGCCATTTTATTTAGTCAGGAAAAATAATAAATATTAAGACAACAAAAAAAATCTTCTATCTTAACAGTTTTAATTCAAGTCTCACCTTTATAACCCTTGTTGAGTAATTGTTGAAAGCTTCTAACTTCTAACTGAATCACCAAATAACTTACATACAAGACTGCCTTCAGCTAAATGGCTTTCGGTAAGTATTTGATATGTGCACTCTTAGAAATAATACAGTAAAATGCAACAGGTTAAAGCTTAATTACAATCTAATATTACTGGGGTTTTTTTCTTTCTCTTTCATATTCTTGTCTGATATGTGTACTAAACATTAGATAACATTTCACGATTTAAAATTGGCTACAAAATAAATAAAAAAAACCAATTGGGATAGGCTCCAGCAGACCCCCGTGTCCCCGTATTTGGGAATAAGCGGGTAAGAAGATACATAAATGAATGAATGAATAAATGAATTTATATAATATTTTTCAAGACTCCCGTGACCCAGAGTTAGAGAATAAGCGGTGAAGAAGATGAATGAATAAATGAATGAATGAGTTGTTTTTCTATCACAGTTGTAAAAACTTACACTACCAGTTGCTCAGTGAGTGGATAAGCACAGTTAGTCCTAATTAGTGCTAATTTCAAAAGAAACATTAATTGCAAAATAACATTAATGTGAGCGCTATGCTGCTAACTGTACCTCCATACCCAACCGTTATGTCTGTCACTTGATGATTGACATTCACATTCACTTCTCGCAGCGGTTTCAGCACGAGGCTTCTTAAGTAGTTAAGCTTCTGATTAGCAATTTTATAACCCCATAATTTCCACAGCATTCACTTGAGTTGGCGAGGCTGAGTGCCAAAAACAGCTCTATTCAGGGAGGTGCAGAAATGTTGAGAACAAGTGAACACATTAATCCACAAGTTATTGCAATCTTGTAATCCACTTGCTGTGCTAATTGGCTGCTATTTTCTCTGGGAATTAGGCTTATGCAAAAGGTCGTTAAATGGCCCAGAGCAATTGGCCAGCACCAGCAGAGCTGTGAGCAAACAGTCTAAGCTACTATGAATCATACTGCGAGGTCAAATATATCAAAGCTGTGGACTAACTGGTGGTTGTGTATTTGGGTGTATAGGTTTATCTTGCCTATAATGGCTGGTGATGACGTATTCCCATAACTCAGTAAACAGTATCTGCATTACCCTCCTGCATGGTTAATGTTTCAGTCCTAGATGTCATTTGACCTTGATTTTTTATCATATCATGTGACAATAAATTTCTAGTTCAAACCTGAGAAACATGTTACAGAAAGTTTGGTGATAATTAAAAGGTGATTCTGTAACTATGTATCTATTTTACCTGGTTAATTGTTAGTATTTTTTTTTTCATTTAGTCTGATCCAAAGTAACTAGAAACTGAATAGTTTGAAGAATTTTAGATGCGATGCGACACATCATTGATGCACCGTCAGTATGCACCAGATTGTTTTTAAACACTTTTGTTTATCAGTATCACAACCTTTAACTGCTCCTGTTAGGGGGCGCCACAGTGGATCCTCGTGGTTCGCACATTCGACTTGAGTTTTACGCTGGATGCCCTTCCTAACGTAATTCTCGCATTTATCCGGGCTTGGGACCAGCTGTAAGGCTGCACTGACTTGTGCAACCATAATGGCTGGGATTTCGCCTAATGTACATGTTTTTAGGTATTGCGGGGAGAACATGTAAAATCCGCACCGAAAGATCCCCGGCCCAGGAGTCGAACCCGGGACCTTCTTGTTGTGAGGCGACTGTGCTATTCACTTTCGCCACTGCGCCTCTTCTAAAGTATCACAACTATGTTAGAGCATTAACGATCTGTATTGAAGCTGTGTCCTGGTTTAGATAGACCTATGGTTGACCAAAAACCCACTGATGGAGCAGAAAAAAAATCATTTTTGACAGTAATTTTTTTAACCTTATGAAATAAATATTCAGTCAGTGGTTTAAAATGTGGCATTTAAACCATTGTCTAATTTCAACATGCCTGTGTCCGTGTGCAAATTCAGACGGGGGTAGATGAACTAGTGAAGTCGGAATCCACAAACTAGTAGCTTGTCATTAGAATTCATTCAGTCATCTTCTAATCCGCTTCTTCCTGCTGGACCCAACCAACTAAAATACACGTTTTTGTACTGTGGGAGGAAACCGAATTACTCACAGTAAACCCATTCAAGTATAGAAGGAATATTTAAAAAGAAAGCCCCCTTACTTTCTTGCTGTGCTCTATGCTGCCCCATTAGAATATAACTCATTGAGCAAGTCCAGATGTTCAGCTGTAATCTTAAGGAGATGTCTTGTTTCTGACTGAAAAAATGTTGTTTCTGTCTGTACCTGTATCTGTTACACATTGTTACACCCGTGCTCATTTTAATTTATTTAATCATGCTGCCTTTTAAGAAGAAAGCACCAACCTGTTAACAAAAGGTTAAAATTTAAGCAATAATAAAACATACAGTTGAAATGTTATTAAATTGAGATTTCTGAAGCAAATTTACAACCCAGAGACAACACACACACACCGAGTGCACAGGCATGAGATCCAACAACAAATGAAGCTTATAACGGCCAGAGCATGTTCTGAAACACATATAATGAGCAAGGCCATTAGGCATTAATAGTGTTTTAAAGACCTGCGGAGAGCAGAGGATGGCACTAACGTGTGTGGTGTATAAAGCAACTATGACTGTAGAGTATTCTTTGATGAATCAATAAAGGAGTGTATGCACCTCAGAAAACTTGTAAAAAAGCCTGACCATGTCTAATGTATCCCCACACAGTTTATTTTGTTGAATACTTTTGCTCCTTTCTTTTCTAACACTGACTAGCTCTCTCGCTATATATTATACACTATACAACATGTAGTGATTTTTTTTCTTTATATACCCCACCTTGGAAGGTTAGGGTTCACAGGGAAGGGTTAGATATGGTACAGTGTACAGTGACACAACAGGGTGGCCTAAAACCTAGGTCTTCCTGGTATCCCGATCAACAACTCAACACCTTAACCATTTGAGTTTCCACTCAATAACAGTGTGTTATTTTCAGTAACTGAATTCGAACAAACATTTTCAGGTTGATTTAAACTGTTGAGCTAGTCATTCTCCTCGGATCTCTTCCTGATCAACAAGATGTGTTTCTGCCAAATAATTGGATTGGTGAACATTCATAAACACACACACATTTTCCTTTAACATTATTGCTAAAATCATTAAGGCTGGTTTTACACTGCAGTGTGTAATGCCCAAGTCCGATTTGGTGACTATATGCAATTTTTTGATGACCCCATTACATTATCTTTTAAGTTAATTTGTATTCGTTGTCTGTATTTCCCCTTTACCTGACAACACAGCACAAAATGAATGTTCTGACCAGACAATGGAAGAAAAAAGGTCAATGGACGAAGATGAGATGATTATTTAGATTGTTAAAAAAACTTATTTGTGATCCGCATATTTGATTTGGCGCAGTTTTACGCTGGATGCCCTTCCTAACGCAACCCTCCCCATTTAT